>SZWC01005388.1:33152-49476 GCA_023375785.1 Penium margaritaceum | reverse complement strand
GCGCCATGAAACTCCTGCGGTCAAAGCCTGCTCCAAAATCTCTATCTTCTCAAAATCTGCATCATCCTTCTCCTTCATGGCCTCCACTGCCCGCACACGCTCCTCCTTGGCAAAATCCCCGGTGCAATCTGCAACATCAGACTTAGGGTTCGCCTTGAAAATGCGGTAGACGTCCCCTAGGATGTGCTCGTTCAGCCGTGCTCCCTGGTTAGGAGCTATCCTACCACAGTCCTTGCACTATTGCTTGCATGCGTCCCCTGTGACCTCCTTGAAGCGTGCACGGTAAGGGCACTCGTCCTTGCCCTTGACGTGGAGCTGCAGCGCCTGTTGCACTGTCCCAGTGGCGGCTGAGACTCTCGCTGGAACCCTTGCTCGCTGAAACCCTAGCTCGCTCGATGTAGAATGCGGGCAAGTGAGCGAGAGACTAGTTGTTGTCTAGGCGGAGAGTGCTCACCGGACGTAGCTTCCGGTGAGCCTTCTCCGCCTAGACACCGGACATCTGTCCGGTGAGCCCTCGATTGAGGGCTCACCGGACGTAACGTCCGGTGAGCCCTCAATCGAGCGTGGGGGGACGTCCCGTCTGTTCAGCTCTAGTACGGCTGAACGGACGTCGTGTCCGGTTAGGGCCACGACGCGATGCAGCTGTTCATCGGACAGCAGCGTTGCGTCATAAAGCGAACCGACGCGAAGCTCACTCAAGCAGCGTGGGAAGAAAAAAAAAACCGACCAACGTTATCTGTCGCTGCAGGTCGCCGTTGGACCTGACAGTTGGATCATTGGATGTGCCGCATGAAGTTGCAGGTACAACTTAAAATTTTCAAGTTAAAATTTCAGGTGAACTAGCGATTTGAAGAGCGATCGAATCGCTATAGCGATTAGATCGACCATCCGTCCGCGGAAACTAGCGATTTTTGGATCCCAGGTAATGACCTGCTGGAATGACCTGCTGGGATGACCTGCTGAGATGACCTGCTGGGATGGCCTGATGGGACGGCCTGCTAGGATGGCCTGCTGGGATGACCTGCTGGAATGACCTGCTGGAAGGAGTGAAACGGTCCAGTGGCCACCAGAGTAGCAGCTTGCGGAAGGGAAGCGTGTGGGAGGTGTTTTTTGCCTGGGCTCTGGGCATCAATGTAGACTTGAGTATCTCTAAAGCGGGAGGTCCCAAGTTTAAGTCCTTGTCCGGCCGGCAGTTGTAGTGGGCGGCTCTGGACGACTAGTCTACCCGCCAGTTGGTGCTCTGGGCAGCACCAGGCCACTGGCCTACCCATTGATTGACAGGATTGATGTAGAAGAGTAAAAAAGAAAACAATTTAAGAGAAAAACGCAGAGTACGCTGCACTCTGCCTTGGCCTCTCTCTCGTGCAGCAGACCCAGGTTGCAACACTGGTAGTCGTGGGGGACTCCCGGCTGGTGGTGGACCAGATGCGAGGAGCCGCCAGGGTGACGGTGGAGCGCCTCCGCCAGCGACGAGACCGCGCCCAGAGGATCCTTGACCCTGGTGTCCAGAGGGTCTACCGATGGATCGGACGCGAGCACAACTCACTAGCAGATGGCCTATCCCGACTGGGTCTCAGCCTCCGCGCTCCCGGCCGGAGGGACTGCACCGGCTTCCCTGACGCCCTATGGTCTCTGGGCGGAGAGGTTTTTCTCCGCACACAGCAGGTGGCTCTCCAGGGAGCAGATGCGCTCTCCCCGCCTCGCCCCGGACTCCTCTGGACCCGAGACCTGACGGTCACACCCGCCTGGGAGGCCCTGGAGGACTTCGCATGGGAGCGCCTATGCGGGCTCTCCCCAGGTGGGCACAGCGACGACAGGCAGCTAGTCCAGGCCCCCAAGGCGTATGCGCGCCTGTATGGGGAGCCGAAACAGCGAGTGGGTGCCATCTTCGGCCGATGTTGCACGTGGGCGACCGACCCTTCCCTTCCCCCCGAGAGCCTCCTCTCTCGCTGGATGCTGCTGCTTCACCTCCATCTGCTTCTTTGCCGCGTCCCCACCCCCGAGGAGCAGATTGGCGACCCGTCCTTTGTCTCGGGCTGCCGCTGGCGTCTCCGACCAGGCGGACGATGGGGGCTGGCCCGCGAACTGAGGAGGACAGACGACGTGATTCTGGAGCGGTGCAGCCGCTTCGAGGCCGGCGACTGGGCGGGGCTTCTGGAGGAGACACTGGAGCAGGTTCGCCCGGCCGCACGCGCCCGAGTCGTCTCCCGCCCTACCACCCGCTAGGCCACGGCGGCACAGGGGTTGGAGGCGGCAAAGGCGCGACGGCGGGCGGCGGGTCTCGCCCACTCAGGCGCTTTCGCCCGAGCAGTGCAGCAGTTCGAGGACCGGCCCTCCGCAGCGGGCACAGCTGAGACGGTCGCGGCCCTCCGCGAGCGTCACCCGACGGGCCTCCTCCCCCTACCGGAGTGGGTACCAGACTTCGACCCGCCAGACGAGGGGGGAGCGGACAGGAATACGGACGCCATGGTGGAGGAGGTGCTCAGGGAGGCGCCACGCGGTTCCAGCGCCGGACCACTAGGCCTCACCACAGACCTGCTTGGCGACCTCGCCCTAGACTCACCTGCGGCTCTAGAGGGACTTGGGGGGGTCCTCCGACGCATGCTCGAGGGCGGCCTGCCGGCAGAGGCAGCCTCCTGCATCAACCGCAGCAGACTCATCCCGGTGCTGAAGGGGGCCTCGGAGGAGGAAGGGGTCCGTCCGATTGCGGTGGGTGAGGTGTGGACACGCCTGGCGGGGAAGCTGCTCCTGCTTCGCGACAGGGAGAAGCTCAACTCCGTGCTTCGGCCTCATCAATACGGCGTGGGCGTCTCCGACGGTGCAGCTCTCCTGGTACGAAAGATCAGGGCCATCCTCGCCGCCAACCCCTCCTTCTGGCTGCTCCGACTCGACATCCGCAACGCCTTCAACGAGGTGGAGCGGGCGTCGGTGTTCACGGCGATGCTTGACTCAGGCCTAGGATCCTAGATCCCCTACCTCCGACAGTTCTCCCTACGCCCTGCCCAACTCCTCCTCTTCGACGTCGACACACCTGCCGTCCTGGAGAGCGCCCGCGGTGTCCGCCAGGGCGATCCACTGGGCCCTGCACTTTTCGACCTCGCCCTGGCACCCGCTCTACAGGCGGCCTCCCGGACCCTGCTAGCAGAGAGTGGTGATCGACTGGGCCACATCGGCGCCTATCAGGACGACGCGACCGTCTGCGGCCCCCCTCACCTCTTAGGGGTCTGCATGGCGGCCTTCGTGGAGGCTGCGGCTCTCCGCGGCCTACGCGTCCAGCCTGGGAAGTGCCTCCTGTGGCAATGCTCGACGGATGCCATCCCTCCCACGCTTGCAGGGCTGCCTCATACGGATGGAGGAGTAGAGGTCCTTGGGTGCCCAGTCGGCACCCAGGCCTTCCAGGAGGAGTGGGCAGAGGAGTGGCTTCCGCAGCAGACCCGCGATCTCCGACAGCTTAGCCGCATGGAGGACGTCCAGGCGGCGATGACCCTTCTCCGACTCTGCATCATCCCACGAGTGGACTTCTGCGTGCGGGCCCTGCCCCCCGAGAGGTGGTGGCTTGCGGTGCTACAGCGTTTCGNGCAGCAGCTCGCCCAGTGGCAGGCACAGCTACCCTTTCGCTTTGGCGGCGCCGGCCTCCTCGGCGCCCGTGACCGGGCGCCGCTCGCCTTCGCATGCGCCACGGGCTCCCTCCTCCATGCTCTGGTCTCTGACTTCGGCTCTCTCCTACCCTCCGCTCGGACTCTGGACTTTCTCACCCCCTTGTGGCGGCGGGTGGAGGAGGAGCTACCGGTGCAGGTGTTCCGCGCCTTCCCCTCTCTCGACAGCCTGCAGCAGGGACCGGCGCCACGCCTCTACTAGCAGCTGAGTGAGGTATGGTACGCGAGCCGTCGAGAGCGGTGGGTGGAGGAGGCGGGGACAGTCGCGCTACGGCACTGCACTTGCCCAGTGCGCTGCGGACCGAGCACGGGGTGCTGCCGCCGTGCACAGAGCAGATGTTGGGCCACAGCGACGCGGGGCAGCGCACTATGGCTCCAGGCCACACCGGCGGGAGAGGACGACCGGACCTTCCTCCCGGCGGCAGACTTCCGACTCCATGCGCAGCTGTGGCTGGGCCTCCCCCTCGCACACCTGGAGCAGGTACAGGTCCACCCCCTCGAACCGGCCGCTGTGACCCGCCGGGAAAAGGAGGGTGGCGCGATCTGGCGCGTCCACAACGCCATCCGCGATGAGCTCGCTGACGTATGCCGAGAGCACCGTCTCACGGTCCGCGTGGAGCCGACGGACGTGCTGCCTTTGCCAGGAGGGCGGGGGTACCTCCGCCCGGACCTCACCCTGGTGGACCACGACCTCGGCACCACGTGGGTGTTGGACGTCACGACGGTGGTCGCACAGGGACACCGGGCCACAGGGCCGGGACGAGCTCTGGAGGCTGCTGAGGAGGAGAAGGTCGAGAGATACAGAGCGGCTCCGCGGCGGGGACACCACCTACGACCCCTGGCTTGGGAGACCCTTGGAGGCCTTGGAGAGGAGTTTTGGACCTTCTTGGCCCGCCTGGCCAAGATCTGCCTTTCGCGCGGGACTCGACAGTGTTCGGCAGAGACCCTCGCGCACTGGGCACAGCGAGCGGTGAGCATCCTCGCACAGCGCGCCTCCATCGCTGGGATCCGCGCCCAGTGCGCGGCCATCCGGCTCTACGTCTCCACGCACGCCAGATCCTCTGCCCCCTTCACTGGCGACGCGGCCCCCATCGCGCGTCAGGGACGTGTACGCTCCCTCCTCACACTCTCAGCCCTCTGCGGGGTGGAGCCGACCTTCTGGGAAGCCTAGCTCCCAGAGGCCCTGGGAGGTGTTCTACTCGCTGCTCCCTTGTAGCGGACCTGGCCACAGGGCCTCGCCCGNGAGGTGGCGTGAAGGACGTTGGCATCCTCCCCACAGCGTAGCGGTCCTGGCCACAGGGCCTTGCCCGAGAACCCTGCTCCTGCTTGCTTGAGGTGGCGCGAAGGACTTTGGCATCCTCCCCACCATTTGTCATGTTGTCATGTTCCAGAAAAAAAAAAAAAATCTAAAAAAAAAAAAAAAAGAAAAAAAGAAAAAGAAAAAAAGAAAAAGCAAGTCACCTGCTTATTTTAGCGGTTGGAGTAACCGTGTGTGGAGGGTCCTACGCAGTACACTTCAGGGGCAGTCAATGCGCAACACTCCAGTGTGCAGGCTATGCATGCCTACATACTGGAGTGTTGCGCATAGCTGGATGTGATGCCAGTCCAACCTGGGCGCGGTTCTTGGTATGCCGTCGTAGGTGGTACGAAGGTGAGTGTGGATTCTGGTAGGCTTTTAAAGTGCAGCAGCGTCGATGGGTAGTTGTGCTTGTGAACACAGCTGCACATCTTGTCCAGGGTCGATACGGAACTTCTTGTACCTCGGGTGCCAGCCCCACGTCTTAAACATTCAGAAAACAGCATAGGACGTGGGGCTAGCACCCGAGGCACATCCTATGCTGTTTTCTGAGTCTTTAAGGAAAATAACTGATTGGAAAAGGGGAGCATGCAACGCCGCCAGGGACCGGCACAACCACGTGGTGTATAAAGGCTGCCACCACAGCACAATACGGAGGACATACAAGCTGGGTATCCAAAAGGGCGGGCTCAACCCCGCATAAGTCAGAGAACACCAAGGCTTGGCGCACACGCTTGCGCCGAGCAACCGGCGCGACCTTCGGCAGGAAAGGGGTCTGGGACCGGGAGTGAGAGACAGTGCAGTGGCGGACGGCAACGCACTGGGCGCAGACGCCGGCTAGGGAGGCGCGTTGGGCCAGGACTGCCACTGCGCGCTGGGCCAGGACTGCCACTGCGCGCTGGGCATAGTGCTTGAAGGCGTGGCGGAGCACTGGCGGGGCTTGCGAGCGAGGCAGAGCTACGCCAGCCGGTAGAGGAAGGTCTAGAACTTGTCTCCCAGGTTGCCAAGGGTCTCCCACGCCAGCAGACGGAAGAAGTGTACCCTGCGCGGCGCCGTCGAGTACAACGCCTCCTTGTCCCGCTCAGCCACCTGCGCGGCGGCCCCTAGCCGGGTGGCCCGCTGTCCCTGTGCATCAACGACGATGACGTCCAGGACCCAGGTGGTCCCGACCGCGTGGTCCGCCAAAGTAAGGTCCGGGCACAGGAAGCGCTGGCCGCCGGGCAGCGGCAACACCTGCATGGGCTCGACGTGGACGGTGAGGTGGTGCTCCCAGCTGATGTCTGGCAGCTCATCGCGGATGGCGTTGTAGACACGCCGCACCGCAGCCCCCTCCCTCTCCCGTCGCGTCACCGCGGCCGCCTCCAACGCGTCAAGCCGCACATGCTCTAGATGGCCCAAAGAGAGGCCCAACTAGAGCTGGGCATGGAGTCAAAGTCCTCCGCCGATAGGTAGGTCTTGTCCGTGACTCCGGTCAGCATAGTGTGCAACCAAAGGAAGCTCCCCCGCGTGGGTGTGGCCCAGCACCTGCTCTGAGCCCGACGACACTAGCTTTTGCTGGGCCCACACGGAGCGGGTCTGTCGCAGTCAGAGTGGCGCAGCGCGACCACCCCGGCCTCCCCCACCCATCCCTCCTGATGGCTCGAGAAAAAGAGCATGCTCAGCCACTGGCAAAGCCTCGGCTTCCCCCCCTGACAGAGGGCCTCTATGGGTGGGAATGCCTGGAACACCGGCAGAGGCAGCTCCCGCTCTACTTGCCCCCAAAGTGGGCAGAGGAAGTCGAGATCCCGGCGGGCAGGAAGGAAGGAGCCAAACTCGGACGAGAGGGCATGTAGGAGGGACCCGTCGCACAGGCATACGGAAGGGGCGCCTGGTCACGAGCGCTTAGAAGGCCGGCCCCTCCGAAGCTCAGTGGCAACTGCAATTACCATCGCGCCAGCCGCTGTAGCTCCGAATCCTCCGACCCCTCGGCCGCTGCTTGGAGCTAGAGCAAGGAGAGAAGTGTCGCCCACACATTGTGTCGAAACGGTCTAGGATCTGCAGCCTCCAGGGGAGCGCACGCGCGCAGAAGTCGGCGCAGGGGATGACGCAGAGGCAGAGAAGTGTCATCGCCACCTGGACGTCCTCCATGCCGCCCAGCTGCTCGAGTCCACGGACCTGCTCCCGGAGCCACCGCTCTCCCCACTCCATCTAACAGGACTCGACCCCCACAGGGAACCCCAGCAGCTGCACCCTTTAAAGCGTCCAGGGAAGGTCTGTGAAAGGGGACGACACCTCTGCCTCAGACTGTTGCCACAACAGGCACTTCCTCGGCTGCACCCGAAGCCCCTGCAGTGTCGTAGCCTCCACCATGGCCGCCATGCAAGCAGCAAGAAGCTGTGGAGGGTCGCACACGGTTGCATCATCCTGGAAAACCCCCACGTGGCCCTTCCGGCTGCCATCTGCCTCCACCAGCGTCCGGGGTCCCGCATCTAGGACCGGGCCTAAGTCCTGGTTAAATAGAGCAGGGCTTAGGGGGTCGCCCTTTCGCACCCCCAAGCGCTCTCCACAACAATGGGGTTGTCCACGCCGAAGAGGAGAAGCTGTGTTGGGCGGACGTACAACTGTCGGAGGTAAGGGATCCACCCCCCCAGACCCAAAGAGCGCACCGCCGAGGCCCGCTCGACCTCGTTGAACGCGTTGGTGATGTATAGCCGCAGCATCCAGAAAGTCGGGTTGGCCGCCAGCATAGCCCGGACCCCGCGAACTAGGAGCGCCGCCCCCTCTAAAACCCCCACACCGTACTGGCGGGGGCGCAAGGCGGCCCCGAGTTTGGCCTTGTCGCGGAGTAGGAGGAGGTTCCCCGTCAACCGTAACCATACCTCACCCACCGCAATGGGGCGTACGCCCTCCTGCTCCTCCTCCCCCTTGAGGATAGGGATGAGGGTGCTCCGGCCCAGGCAGTCGACGACCTGCTGCGGTAGAGACCCGTCAAGGATGGTGCAGAGCACAGTGCGGACATTGGCCAGGGCGGAGGGGGAGTCGATGACGAGATCGTAAAAGAGGTCCATGGTGAGGCCAAGGGGCCCGGGGCTGGATCCCCGCGGCGCCTCGCGTAGGGCCTCGTCCACCATCTCCTTCGTGATCCTATCGGCGCCGCCGCCTGCTGGGTCCTCGTACCCATGAACCCACTCCAATATGGGCCGCCCAAGGGGGTGCTGATCCCGGAGGGCTGCCACCGTCGTCGCTGTGCTTGCCGTGGGCTGGTGGTCCTCAAACAGCCGCATGATCCGGGAGAGCGCCCTCGCGTGGACTAGGCTCCTTGCCTTCTGCCGTGCCATTGCCGCCGCCACCCCCTGCTCCGCCGCTGCCTGCCGGGTGGCGGGCTGCGGGACAACCTGCACCCAAGCTGGCCGCACCTGCTCCGATTCCTCCTCGAGAAGACCCGCCCAGTCCCTCGCCTCGAAGCGGAGGCACCGCTCCAGCACCATCACGTCCATTGGCCGAAGCTCATGTGCGACACTTCATCGGTGCCCTCGCTGCCGCCAACGACTGCCGTTGCTGAAGGAGGGGTCTCCGATCTGCTCCTCCTGTGACGGGACTCGGCAAAGCAGGATCTGTAGATGGAGAAGGAGCATCCACCGGGTGAAGAGGGTATCCGGCGAAAAGCAAGGGGCGACCACCCAGGCGCAGCACCAGTCAAAGATGAGGCTCACACGTCGTCGTGGTCCCCCATAAAGGCGGGCGAACACTCGTTGAGCCTGGACCAACTGTACCTCGCCCACTGCTGGTGGTGGGACCACCCCACCCAACTGCTCCCACACAAAGGTGTCGAAGGCCTCCCACGCCGGCGTGATGGAGGCGTCGCCTGACCCCCCTGGGCCGAGGCGGGGGTCTCTAACTCCTCCACCCTAAGGACAACGAGCCGCTGGGCAACGAGCAGGGCCTCCCCCCTTAGCCGCCAGAGCTCTTCAGGGAAGCCTGCGTATGTCGTGTGCCCCGGAGCCAGTAGTCTGTGGCCCAGGCGAGACAGGCCGTCCGCAACCACGTTGTGCTCGCGTCCGACCCAGTGGCAGATGACATGTAGACCCGCTGCTGCTGCTGCTGCTGCTGCTGCTGTCGCGTCTCGTGCGCGGTCGCGGCAGGCGCGGGGGCGGTTTACGGTCACCCGTGCCGCCCCTCGCATCTGGTCAGTCACCAGCTGGGAGTCTCCAACGCAAACGAACTCTGTCACACCCGCCTGCCGCGCTAGGCTGATGTGAGGCGCAGTGCGGCGTACTCTGCGTCGTTGTTGGTCACGGCGCCGGCAAGTCGCTCCCACGCCAAGCAGAGGGGGACCCCCTCCGGGTCGAAGAGGATGGCACCAGCGCCCCCACGGTGGTCACCGCCGAGGTCCGCTGCGCCGTCCAATGTGTGGGAGAGGTCAATCCGCGTAGGAGAGGGGGGGTGGGGGAGGGGGGAGTGCGGACCCGGGGAGGGTGGGGCGGGGGGCCGGGTCCATCTTGGGGGGGAGTGAGGAGAGGGGGAGAGGGCAAGCGAAGGGAGAGGGGGAGGAGCAGATGGGGGCGGGGGCGGAGTCGGACTGCAGCCAGAGGGCGGGGGGCGACGAAGGGGGCAGGGGGGGCGGGAGGGCCCCGCCGCGCGCGCCCCAACCGCCACCGGAGTAGGCAAAGGGCGGCGCTGGCCATATGACAAGGGGCTGCTGTGTCGGCTGAGGAGGCGGGGGCGGCGGAGTCTCTGTCTGGCTCTGTGCTGCGAGACCCCCACTGAGCGTCTGTGATCCCTCGCTGGCCCCCGACCCAAACCTGGCTGGGGCAGCGCCCCTCAAGAGGACGTCGTCGGGGATGCACCCGGAGACGGTAGGCCGAGGGACCCTGGGCTGGGTGTCTGCCCCCTCTCCCCCCCTTGCTGGGATGGTGGGGAGGAGGTCGACGCAGAGATCTGGGGCGACGCCCCTGGCCGAACCTGCTGCTGCGTCTGCTGCGGTTGCGGCGGTTGCTGCTGCTGCTGCCGCTGCGCCAACCAGGTGGCGGGCTCTGCAGCGGGGGAGGCCCATCGATGCCGCCCCCACCGAACTGGACGCGGCGGGGGCCCCGGCAGTTGGCGTTCTAGTGCGGCCCGGTCGCTGTTGAGGCTGGTGCCGAGGCGGAGGGCCAGCCGCCGTTCCTTGGCATCGAGGCAAGGTCGGCGAGTAGCTGGCGCAAACGAGCCTCTTGCTCTGACCGCTCCCGGCTCTCCCAGTGGTCCTGAGACGGCGCAACCCCCGAGGCCCGCCTCCCAGGCATGGTGGCGGGTAGTAGGGAACCGCCTTCCCCCCCTCCCCCTGGTGGAGTCTCGCTCGCCACGACGTGCTGCAGAATCTGCCGCTGATACTCGGACATCACGATGACCGCCTGTTCCACCCGCTGCTGCTGTTCTTGGACTTGGTGCAGCTGTCGGTACAGGGCCTGCTGCTGCCGGTGTTGTTGCCATAGCTGCTCCTGTGATGGGATCGGTTGGCGGGCTGGGAAGGCGGGCCCAGGCTGTAGGATAAGGCTTGGAACACGAGATGAGATCGAGATCTCGATCTCATCTCGAATTTCGAGACAAATCTCATTTTGTCTCGATCTCTCTCATTTCAAGATGACACACATCTCGGTCTCATCTCGTTTCCGGCTCCGCATTCTCGGTCTCATCTTGATCTCGAAAATTTGCACCGAGATTCTCATTTTCTCAAAAATTCTCAAAGTAAAGCAGAGTGTGTGCATGCAATGTGAGCATGGTAAGTCCATGGTCTGGTCATGCACCACGATTTTACGATAAGAATGCATGCCAATGCATCATGGCAAGTATGCTGGCATTCACATGAGGGGGTTGGGGGAGTAGGAGGTTTCGAGATGAGATTTTCGATACACTGTCTCAAAATTGATAGATTGACAAAATCTCGATCTCGATCATCTCGAAAACGAGATGATCTCGATCTCATCTCGTTTTTCGAGATTTCGAGATTGCCAATTTTTCGAGATTGTCTCATTCTCGTTTTCCAAGCCTTACTGTAGGAGAGACTCAAGCGGCTGCTGCTGGCGCTCATGATGGGGCCAGGGCAGCAGCTGGAGCTGCCGCTGCAGCTGCTCCTGCTGCAGGAATAATTGCTGCTGCTGCTGTTGTTCCTGCTGCTGCTGCTGCTGCTGCTGTTGCTGTAGTAGCAGTTGCAGATGCTGCTGCTGCTGTTGCTGCTGCAGCAATTGCTGCTGCTGCTGTTGCTGCTGCTGTTACTGCCGCGGCTGCTCCTGCTGCTGTTGCTGCTGCTGCTGCTGCTGCTGCTGCTGCTGCTGATGCAGCGGCTGCTGCTGCTGCTGTTGCTGCTGCTGCTGCTGCTGCTGCTGCTGCTGCTACCACTGCTACTGCTGCTGCTGCTGCTGGATGGCACGGCTGCTGGCTGGCGCGGCTGTCGCTGTCACAGCAGGTTGGCTGGTGCTACTGGCCGGCTGCTGATGTCAGCATCTTTACACAGTGTGTACATGCACTAACACTGTGTTAAGTGTTGGACAGTCGCGGCTCTAGTAGTGTTCAAAATCTGTTTGCCGATGTTCTGTTGTGCCACAATTTACATTTCTTGTAAGCTATCGCTGAAGGCAATGCATCTCCTTGCTGAATGATTTGTGTGGAGCAGGTGCCGGAGGGTCGTGAGGTTATCGACAGAGTTCTCAGCAACTCTGTCGCCGACGTGCTCCACACCTTTGACCTCCAATCGTTCGACCTCATCAAAATGGATGTGGAGGGAAGTGAGGGTGCTGTGTTTGCCGAAGGTAGCGATGTTGCTTTTCTACAGAATGCACACATGGTCATCTTGGAGGTTCATGGGGACATGTGGCAAGGTGCTGCAGCTGTTGTACAGGGTGCGTTTGATAAACATCGTAGATGGAGGCTTGCTTCAAGACAAGGAGAGCACGAATTGTGGCTAGCGGATAGAAAACAGACGCTGTAGGGTGGTGCAGCAACAGTGTCATCCGCCAACAATGTAACTGAACACCCCTAACGATTCAAGCCCACTCCATAACAGCGTAAGGCTGGCCTTCTTGTGTGAGGCATCAGCACCCTCCACCCTGTCTTTCGTGTTTAGCACACCATTTATCAGTGCAAACATGATTGATTATCTCCTTGCCCAATGCCGAAAGTGAGGTGCAACTTTTTCCATTTGAAGATTTCATGCCATGTCAACATGACCCTCTGACCAAGGGTCATGTTCACATGGCATGTGAAATCAAGCAATCGAGTGACTTGTTGCTAATGAAAAATGCACCCCATGATTGGAGAGTTCGCGAGGAGGAGAGAAATTGCAACCTAGGGCATGAACGCTCCTGCTTTGATGCAAGCTCAAGGTGCGAGGGGAATCCTAACAACAACAGAGTTGGATCAGTCTGGGGCACAATTTGTTGGGAAAGAAAGGAGGCATACATGGGCCTGGAGTTTGCCAGTCCAAGAGGGGCTGGCAGCCAGCCCAATAAATCCAATCACGACACAGGGATAACGCACGCCACAGAGCATTTGACATGCAAAAGTAGTCACCTCATGGCATCGGAACACATCTCCGAATGTCTGGGTCTTGACCACTAATAAAATGCAAGTTGTGCTCCAAACACGCAAAACAATTTGCCTACCAGAGATCAAATGTTCTTTACATTGCTCATGCAAGAGCAAGAAGTCATTCGTGGAACCATTACAACCCACCAAGCGTAGTTACTAGGAAATTGCTTGGTTAACCCATGTATGGTGTGAGAAAGTGTGTAGAAGATCTCCCGCCCGGTCGCAAAGTAGGTAAGGGAAGAAGAGACAGGAACACTGTGGAGCAAGCACCAAGACAGGTGCATGGTGTATGGGGACCACGAGCCACTGAGTTATGTCGAAGTACAATGAGAGTTGAGAAGTGACGAAGTAACAAGCAACAGAGCTGTTACGGGGAGGGGAGAGCGAGCGAGCGAGCAGCGAGCTCGATCTCGCTCGCCACCCTCGAACCTAGGGAATTTGATCCAACATACCCACAAGACAATTTTCTACTAGAGTGTAGGTGTGCCAAGTAGATATTTGGCTAGTGGGCGAACCCGATTATTCTCATGGCCAACTGTGCTTGAATGCATGTGAGAAATGCAAATGTGGCTGGCAAGCTCAGATTGAGCCTCCTCATGGTTGGTCTTCCCAACTTCTGGTCATGACGAGTCCCTCGGCAAAGTCATCTCTCTCTGGTCAGTCACCTGCACCAGTGATGTGAGTGTGCAACGAGGCCAGAGGTCACCGTGTGATAATGACATGAATCCAACACTCCCCCATGACCCACAGTCGACGCACATGAACGACATGCACAGGCACAACGCAAACGTCACAAGACGTGACACAACACAAGACTGTACACGAGCACTGGCATGACAACTCAACCAGGAGCAACACGAGGACACAGTAACCCAACAGCGTGCACTGCTGCCTTGAAGACATTGCTGCTGCGTGCCTTCATGAGAAAGTCAGCTCGTTGCTGTCGCGTGTCAACCCACACAACCTTGACATACCCTGCAGCCACACGCTCACGTACAAAATGATGCTCTACATTGATGTGCTTGGTGCGAGTGTGATGCATGCCGTCGTGCTCAGCAATAGCTTTTGTGCTTTGATTGTCGCAGCGTAAGGTGATGCAGCGGATGGGTACACGCAACTGCTGAAACAACCGACACAGCCAAACACTTTCACATGTGCCTGCACCAAGGGCGACATATTCCGCCTCACTCGAGCTGCGTGCTACGCAACCCTGCTTACCGCTCTTCCAGGAGACTGCTGTGCCGCCGGCAAGAAAGACATAGCCGGTGCGGCTGCGTGCATCCGTGTCATGCGCCCAGTCACTGTCAGTGTAGTCATCAACAGCGACGGACGGCTGCGCCCGGTAACAGAGGCCAACTCGTGCAGTGGAAAGCGCATATCGAACAACACGCAGCGCGGCCTCCATGTGCCGCACCCGTGGGCACTGTGAGAACTGTGCAAGGAAGTTCACAGCGAAAGCGACGTCTGCTCGTGTGGTAGTGGTCAGGTACATCAATGACCCTATGACGCGCAGGTAGTCGGTCATATCCACCTGCTCCCCCAGCTTGGACACATTCAGTGTTTTCAACAACCTCTGCCCAGCGGGCGTCATCGGCGTGGATGCTGAGGGCACAGACTCAAGGAGCGAGGCAAAGCGCTCCCCCAGACTCCTGACATATGCAGCCTGGTGGACATGCAGAACACGGTGAGCACGATCACGCTCAAGCTCCATGCCGAGAAAAACTCGAGCTGGGCCCAGGTCTTTCATCTTGTACGTGGACTGCAGCAGGGACTTCACAGTCGACACTGCCTCCTGACTGGGTGACGCAATGAGCAGGTCGTCCACATAGACGAGGACTGCCACAAACGGTGCAGAGTTGGGAGCGACAAAGAGAGAAGGATCCACTGTGCTACGACGGTATCCACCCTTTTCCAGGGTAGAGGTGATCTCCTGGTTCCAATTTTTGGTGACTGCTTCAGGCCATAGAGAGCCTTGCGCAGTCTCCACACCCTATCAGTGCCGTCAGAGAACCCTGGATGTTGCACCATGTAAATCTCCTCGTCCAACTGACCGTGCAGGAAGGCGTTGTTGATATCCATCTGCTCGAGCTCCCAGTCATGGTGGGCGACAAGACTCAGAAGGGCGCGAGCAGTGGTGTAGCGTCCGACGGGGGCAAACGTCTCGTCAAAGTCAACGCCAGGGACTTGTGAGAACCCCTTGGCGGTGAGACGTGCCTTATACTTGTCAAGCTCGCCATTGGGCTTGTACTTGCGCCTAAAGACCCATCGTGCATCGATGGCTTTGCGACCGGGCGGGAGATCGACCAGCTCGTAGACGGCGTGGTCACCAAGAGCTCGAAGCTCATCCCGCATGGCTGCCTCCCATTGCTGGGAGTCGGGCGCAGTGCGTGCTTGACGAACAGTAGTCGGGTCTGACGAGGGCGCAGCAGCAACTGTCGCGTGACACTCAGCAACACTACTGCGGATGGCGGCTTCGAGAGCGCGCTCGTGCTCAGACCTGAGCAGTGTCTGCCCAAGGGCAGAGCTGGGGTGGACCACTGCTGTGGCCAAGCCCAAGGCGTCCATGCCAGTAGGTAGCCTTCCAGGCTGCTCTGGGTGGGACTGGACAGGACGGACGGATGGGGCAGAGACACTGGACGAACGAGAGGGGAGCGCGCGGAGACGCCCGCCACGGACGAAGGGCTCGATGGGAGCAGGACCAGGAGGGTCACCAGGCAACGGCGGAGCAGCAATGGAACAACTGGGTGCCACAGGGGTAAGCGGACTGGACGGAGCCGCTGAGGAGTGTGCAGGAGACATGGACTCAGACGGAACGGAGGAGGACAAGGCAGGAGACGTAGGAGCTCCGAGCGAGCTGGACGACACGGAAGGAGGAGGGAAAGGAGTCACAGTGCCAGACGACGAAGGCCGCTCCGAGGGTGGAGGCTGCGAGGAAGGGACCGCAGCAGGGACTGCAGGGGCAACGGGAGCCGCAGGCCCGACTTCCCCCTGCAACCGAGAGAGCGGTAGCAGGGAGGCTGCCGTAGAGTGACGACCGAAGTCACGGAGAAAGACAGACTCGAAGAAAAGAGCATCGCGGGACTCAATGACTCGCTGGCGCTCCTGGTCCCAGAAGCGCCAGGCTTTGGACTGGGCAGACACGCCCAAGAAAGGGCAGAGTCGCCCACGTGGGGAGAGTTTGCCGTCACGAAGGTCCTCAGGAAGCCAGACCGACGCAATGCTACCCCAGACGCGAGCGAGGCGCAGGTCAGCACGGGACCCGTACCAACGCTCAAAAGGTGTGACTGAGCGGGGAAGGGGCCCGTGTGGGACCCGATTCCACACCCAGGTCATGTAACTCATGGCCTCAAAGGCAAAGAGAGGAGGAAGACCGGACTCAGACAGAAGGGTACGGACGCCGTCGGCAAGAGTCCGGTTCCAACGCTCAGAGACTCCGTTTTGTTGGGGTGTGTAGGGAGCAGAAGTCTCCAGACACACCCCTTGAGACTCAAGGAACCGGGCGGTGGGACCAAGGAACTCACCGCCGCGGTCGCTACGGAAGACACGGAGGGAGCGCTGACAAGACCGTTCAGCCTGGCGGAGCCAGGACTCAAGGACAACAGGGACGTCACTCTTCTGGCGAAGAGCGAAGACCCAGCGATAGCGGGAAAAATCATCAGTGAGGCACAAAACATAACGCCCAACACCCCCAAGAAGGTCATGGGAGAGAGGACCCATGACATCAGCGTGCACAATAGCAAGAGGGTGGGAGGACCGGGAGTCAGAGGAAGCAAAGGGAGAACGATGCATTTTCCCTTGGGCGCAGTCGAGACAGTCAGAGGGACAGGGC
>SZWC01005388.1:1874-22499 GCA_023375785.1 Penium margaritaceum | reverse complement strand
CCTCGCCGAGGAAGGGGCGGAAGTCGACGGCAGCCTCGCGTGGCATGGCATAGAGAAGTCCGCGCATGGCCCGGGCCATCAGCACCTATGCTGGATCTGTAGACTGGTATGGGCTGTGGTAGTAAGGCCACACTCCCTCGGAAGTGGCCCACACCTGAAACAGGATCTCCCAGCAGTCGAAGCCATCCTCGCTGATGTATCGTGGAGGTGGTGCCTCAAAGTCCTTGGCTGCCGCTCCGTAGGGAGAGCAACCGCAGGCTGAGGAGGGCGAGAGACGGGAAAAACTCCTGGGCGAGGGTGATCACCGGGGAAGTCAGGTGACGGTCGTATCGGGGACACGGGTGGAGGTCGGGTACCCGTCTGCAGGTGACGGAGGCGCTCCTGTAAAAAACGAATCTCCTGCTCCTGGGAGTCATCCTCGAAGCCTGGCATGAATGGCTCGTCATCAAGGAGGTCAGCAGGTGGTGGAGAAACCACAGCAGGAGGTGAAACAGGCGGAGCACCTGTCACGGGCACCTGGGCCGAGAGCTGGGTAGAGGCCACAACGCCGGCAGCTCCCTCAGAAATCCGCGAAGGAGCCGTGGACTGAGCACGCAGAAGCTCAGCCAGCGTGCGGATCGCGTCAATCTGCTCTCGTTGCACACGACACAGCTCATCCTGCTCACTGCGCAGGTCCGCAATGGTGCGAGCGAGGGCTCAATACCCCTGAAGAAGAGGGGGAGGGATCACCTGGCCCCCTGTCCTTGTCGTCGGGCGAACTCATGTCGCCGCTCACTATGGGACGACAGGTCAAGTTTGTCGGATTTCAAAACCGTCTGCGTTTCTCGAGGAGTTGAAACGTAGGCAACGTTTGATTTTCTGGGTGAAAATTTGGCTAAGTGTAATGCTGACGTCAGCAAGTGGTTGTTGACGTCAGCACGACCTGATGACGTCAGCAATCAACAATGCTGACATCAGCTCGTCCCCTCCTTTTTTTTTCTTTTTTTTCTTTTTTGGTCACGGTTCTGCGCGAGTGTGGAGCCGCTTCGCGGTGGCGCGCGGTAGCTCTGCGGAAGCTACACAGCAGCTTCCGCCCAGCTGCTGCTGCAGCTGTGCTGTCAGCTGCAGCAGCAGATGCGTAGCTGCGTGTGCGGCGGTGGCAGCAACGGCTGCGCTGCTGCTGCTGCTGCTGCGCGCTACGGCTGCTGTTGCGCGCTGTAGCT
The DNA here is from genome assembly GCA_023375785.1 of Penium margaritaceum. NCBI lineage: Eukaryota > Viridiplantae > Streptophyta > Zygnematophyceae > Desmidiales > Peniaceae > Penium > Penium margaritaceum. The sequence goes on along the minus strand of SZWC01005388.1, from coordinate 21,297 downwards.
GCTGTTGGCTACCGCCGCCGCGCGCTGCTATTGTTGCCACTGCTACGCTGCTGCTGCTGCTACTGTCGGTGCTGCTCTGCTGTGGCCGCCGCGACTGCCACTGCTGCTGCTGTGCTGCTGCCGCCGCTGCCGCTGCTGCGTTGCTGCTGCCGACGCTGCTGCTGCCGACGCTGCTGCTGCGTTGCTGCTGTTGCTGCTGCTGCCACGCTGCTATTGCGGCCGCTGCTGCTGCACTGCTGCTGCCGTCGCCTCTGCTGCTGCTGCTCTGCTGCTGCGGCTGTGGGAGGGCGGCTGCACGCACTGCAGCCGCCACGCACCTCTGCGTGGCGGTACACGCCGCTACTGCTGCCTCTACAACTACGATCTCACGTGGTGGGAGGAGTGCGTTGACGGCGACCGGCCGTCTCCAACAGACCCCTGGAACTCTGTTGCAGCGGTGACTCTCACTGCTGCTGCTCTGCTGCGTCTCTGCTGCGCAGCTCAGTGAGAACTGTCTCACTGCTCTGATACCATGAGAAAGTGCGTAGAAGCTTCCTAGCAACACAGCCGCTGACCGGGCGTCAGTGCCTGTTCAGACGGTGACGACAGTCACAGGTCGTACACACAACGGCAAGGGTTTGGCTAGGAGACACAAGGCACAGTGTCAGAATGCTTCAATATAGCATATGCAGAGAGAAATGACAAATGACAGGTCCAAGGCATAAATACCTGCCGCGGCGCACGGCGGGTGTCGCACGCGGCAGTCCAAGAGCTGTCCTAAAACCGGCCCAAAACCACTGTTTTGGCCGTAACTCTGCGCACACATGTCAGAATGCTACGCCGTCTGAACCTAGAAGTGCAGAATCAAAAGACGGACGCTACAACTGGTCATATGCATGCATCCATCGATAGACAGTGAGCATACAATGCCAAAACATGCAAATAGGCCTCATGGCCAGTCTGCCGAAAGACGCCTGCAAGATGTAGAAGACACAACAGAGAGTCCCGGTGGCATCTGGGGCTCTGGTGCAGTGGTTGGCCAGCTCCAAGCTGGTAGTCCGCCGCCTGTCGTTGCGCCGGTGTCACCTGGGCCGCCCGCCTCAGGGATCTGCACGAGTATGGACACGGCCGAGTGGTCACAGTAAACTGTACAGGAACGGCACAAAGTACAACATGGTGGGGCAGGTGAGCACAACGACCAGTGTTGCGTAAGACATGCCATGAATGCGGTAACTTGCATTAGGAAGGTGCACTCAACCAAGATAGGGCCAGTGTGAGAGAGCGAGCGAGGTTAGGGCCGGTGAGCACACACCCACAACGAGCATCAAGCTCGGGTGAGCGAGTGCCGCCACCCGGGGGTCCAGCCCGACCACTCGGAATAACCGAGGACGGTTGCTCACCGATGTACGGCCAAGACCGGCATGGTGGCTCCCTGAGGATCAGCACCCAGGAAAGATGCAGCTCCCCTAGCACATGCAAGGCAAGAGAATGCAGGGCACGGCAGTGAGAATGTACGGCCCCTAGCATCTACCGCATCTCAGAATCATTGAGAATCATGCAACGGTCACACTTGTGCCACAAGGCACTCCAGGAACAGGCAGCAGCAGCGGCTTGAGGGCATCAATTGCTCTAGTCAGAGCGAGTACGCCTGACGCTTCCTCAGGTAGGGCCATTGTCACTTAATCTGTACATGTGTGTGCACGGTCTGGGATGCAAGAGGGCATAGAGTTGTGAGTGGCCAGCGAACTTCAACATTCACCCATGACCCGCAGACAACCAACCCACACACATGAGAGGACAACAAGAGAAAAACACGAGAGGTGATAGAGATGTACTGGAACCAATCAACCTGGGTCATGTGGAAAGATGAGACCAAGAGAGTGAAGAGCACTTTTGAAGACATTACGACTGAGTGCCTTAGTGAGAAAGTCAGCTCTCTGAGACCGTGTGTCCACCCAAGCAACCTGGACGATGCCAGCGGAAATACACTCACGAACAAAATGGTGCTCCACATTGATGTGCTTAGTGCGTGAATGATGCATGTCGCTGTTTTCAGCAATGGCCTTTGTGCTTTGATTGTCCCAGTGCAGAGTGATGCAACGGATGGGTACACGCAATTGTTGCAGCAAACGACACAGCCAGACAACCTCACACGTGCCTGCACCAAGAGCAACATACTCAGCCTGGGCAGTGCTATGAGCAACACACCCTTGTTTGTCTCTTTTCCAGGAGACTGCAGTGCCACCGACCAGAAAGATATATCCCGTTCGACTGCGGGCATCAGAGTCATGCGCCCAGTCACTGTCTGTGAAGCCATCCACCACAACTGAGGGTGCGCACGAAAGTAGAGCCCAATGCGAGGGGTGGTGAGGACGTAGCGTACTACCCGCAATGGTGCTCCAAGGTGACGCTTACGAGGGCATTGGGAGAACTGGGACAGGAAGTTCACAGCAAATGCCACATCAGCCCGACTGGTCGTGGCGAGGTACATCAAGGAGCCAAAGACACGGAGGTAATCGGTCACATCAACTGTCTCCCCGAGTGTGGACACCTCGCGATTCTTCAGTAAGGACTGACCAGCGGGTGTCATGGGAGTGGACGCCGTGGGGACTGATGTGAGGAGCGGGGCAAATCGCTCCCCCAGGCTACGTACATAAGCAGCCTGATGGACGTGCAGAGTGCGACGCTTACGGTCACGTTCTAGCTCCATGCCAAGAAAGACACGAGCCGGACTAAGATCCTTCATCTTGAATGCCGCCTCGAGCAGGGCCTTGGCCGCCGCGACAGATGCGGCATCAGGAGAAACAATGAGGAGGTCGTCCACGTAGACAAGAATGGCGACAAGTGGCTTCGTGGGGGCACTGAGGAACAACACAGGGTCCACAGCGCTCCTTTTGTAACCCCCTCTTTTTAGGGGTCGATGTGATCTCTTGGTTCCAACAACGTGGGGACTGTTTTAGGCCATAGAGGACCTTACGCAAGCGCCATACCCGGTTTGTTCCATCTGAGAAGCCGGGTGGCTGCACCATGTAGATCTCCTCGTCTAGCCTGACGTGGAGGAAAGCGTTGTTGACATCCATCTGCCCAAGCTCCTAGTCATGTTGGACAACCAGACTCAGGAGAGCCCTAGCTGTGGTGTAGCGACCAACCAAGGCGAAGGTCTCGTCAAAGTCTACACCGGGGATCTGAGAAAAACCCTTTGCAGTGAGACGAGCCTTGCACCGTTCAATTGTGTTGTCAGGACTCAGCTTGCGATGGTATACCCATTTGGCAACAACTGTCTTGCGACCCGGTGGGAGGTCGACAAGCTCGTACACACCATGCTCAGACAGCTCATCAAGCTCGGCCTTCATGGCCTGCTCCCACAGCGAGGAATCTGAGGCTGTGCGTGCTGCATGCACAGTCAGGGGCTCGGGGGGCAGCGGGGAGAGCGGAGTACCAGCAAAGCACGATGCAACATACCCAGCTACAGATGAGGAGAGAGCTGAGTGGAACTCTTCCTCGATAAGCGAGTAGCCAAGTGCAGTGTTGGGTTGCATGACAAACGCTGCAGTGGACAGAGCAGAGGTAGCCAGGCCGAGGGCAGGGAGACCAGGGTCACCAGAGACCACGGGTTGAGACTGAGAGGGGAGTGCCCGAAGGCGTCCACCACGAGTGTAGGGTGATACCGGTGGGATAGACGGCACACGCACAGAGGAGGAGGGAGCAGCAGTGTGCTCCTGCATAGACGAAGATGGTGAGGCCACAGGGTCAGACGGCTGGGAGAGAGATGGTGGCGGGGGCATGGTGCCAGTTGGAGGAACAGAGGAGGAGACAGAGGGTGCAGGAGAGACAAAGGGCTCAAGAGAGACATCACGAGGAGAGACGGGAGACTAGCAGGGAGAATGCGAGGGCAGAGGAGCAGAGGAAGCGAAGGGAGAAGAAGATAGAGATGGAGAACTTTGTTCTTTCGACGAGGGTGGCGAGGGACGCACAGCGGGGAGAACAGGAGGCCCAGAGGGTAGAGAACCACCCCCACCCCGAGAGGGCGGAGAGAGGGACCCACCAAAGTAGGGAAAATCACACTCAAACAAGTGTTCAAAGAAGAGGGCGTCACGAGATTCAATGACACGGCACCGGGAGGGGTGCCAAAAGCGCCACGCTTTTGGGCGAAATGCCCAGAAAGAGGCAGAGCCGACCTTGAGGAGACAGCTTACAGTTGCGTTGGTCCGAGGGAATCCAAACAGAGGCAAGACACCCCCAGACATGGGCAAGGTGGAGATCAGCACGTTGACCAGTCCAGCATTCGAAGGGGGTGAGAGAGTGGGGAAGGGGGCCATAAGGGACATGGTTCCAGACCCAAGTCATGTAGGACATGGCCTCAAAGGCAAAGAGAGGGGATTTCCCGGAGGCGGAGAGGAGAGAGCAAACACCATCAGCAAGGGTGCGGTTCCAACGCTCAGAGACACCATTTTGCTGGGGGTGTAGGGGGTAGAGGATTCAATCCGGACACCATGCGATTCAAGGCAACAAGAAATAGGACCAAAGAACTCACCACCACGATCGTTGCAAAACACACGCAAAGGTCGAAGACAGGCACGCTCAGCCTGTGGTAGCCAGGACTCAAGGACATTAGTGACATCACTTTTGTGGCAAAGGGCAAAGATCCAATGGTAACAAGAGAAGTCGTCGATCAAGCATAGGACGTAACGGCCAAGGCCACCAAGGAAGTCATGGGGCAACGGACCCATGACATCAGGGTGCACCAGATCGAGAGGGTGAGCGGTAGTGGACTCAGAGGTGGAGAAAGGGGACCGGTGCATTTTCCCACTGGCACAGTCAAGACAGGTGGTCGTACAAGTCAAGCGAATGTGGCAGGGTCAAGGCCAAGGGTGGGCCAAAGGCGAAGAAGGCGCTGGATGGCAACAGTGTGAATGTGGCACAGACGGCGATGTAGGAGGTCGGCGTGTTTGGGAGACAGGGACGAAGCAACGTGAACTAGGACAGAAGCAGCAAAAGATGAGGGCAATGTGAGCGGAACACGGAACAGGCGATCACATCTCATGCCACGAAGAACAACACGGCCAGACGAGCGCAGAGAGATAGAGGCAAGGCCACGGCTGGAGGAGGATTTCATGCCCTGGTCGTCAAGGGTGGCCACAGAGAGAAGCCTGACCTTAAGATCAGGCACGTACAACACGTCAGGAAGGTAGACAGTGCCACAAGGACCGACAAAGCAGACAACACCAACACATTGAACAGGGAGCAGCTGGCCGGAGCCTATGCGCACGGAGCGAACAGAGTGAACTGGACCAAGGGACACGAAGGAGGAGCGAGAGGAGGTCATGTGATGTGTGGCCCCAAAGTCAATGATCCAGAGGCCAGGCGAGGCACGAGTGGAGGGGAGAACAAGACAGACAACGACGGTGCCACAGGAAGATGGAGAGGGCATACAACCAAGACGAGTGGGGAACGTGAGTGACTGCCAATCTTCAATCCAGGCACAATCATCAGGCAAGTCCCCCTGAACACGATCAGAGGAGGTACCACGAAGAGTGACCTCAGACTCACAAACAGACACACGTGACTGGCCACTCACACTCTCACCTACCTGATAGCGAAGGTGAAGGAGCTCTACCAGTCGACGCTCAAGTGTACGCTCTTCGTCTCGGCGATCAGAGGAGCGCTCCGTGGAATTGTCTAAGCTGCGATGAGAGAAGTTCCCGTCGTCACGAGCCCAGTGTGGCATGTGGTAGTGAGAGGGCGGGAGACCGTAGTGTGGAGGACCAGATGGAGGAGGAATCCAGCCCCATGGGCTGGGAGCTGGAGGCATCGGTTGAAGGGAGGCAAGCGTGGTGGAGAGTGCTGAGGCAGAGGATGACGATGAGGACGATGCAACTGTCGCGGCAGCAGCAGCAGAGGAGGCAGCGGCAGCGGTGCGGGTCCAGTTGGCGCGCATGGAGGAGGCCAGGCAGGCATCGTCACAAGAAATAGGACATCTTGGTCCAGAGTGGCCAGAGGCGCCACAGTTCCAACAGGTGACGTTAGAGGCAGTGGGGGCGGAGTTCTTACCACCGCGGCCACCCCCACGGTCTTTGCCTCCACGGCCGCCACCACGGCCGGACCCACCAACCCCCCCCCCCTCGAGAGGCACTCTGAGTGGAGTGCGCTGTGGCCTAAAAAGAGGAGGAGGAAGAGGAAGCTGCGACAGAGGAGGAAGAGGAGGAGGTGGGGATAGCAGACGATGTAGCATGATGCATGCGCTTGTTGTGTAAGGCATTCCACCAGTCGGTGAGGCGCGAGGCAGTGAAGTCAAAGAGAGGGCCGATTCCGGGTGGGGAATCAGCAGGAACAGGTTCAGAGGCAAGACATTCAAGTTTCGCCTGAGAGACGCAAAGGTACAGGTCAAAAAACTCTGGAATGAGGCCAGCAACGATGGACAAGCAGGCTGAGAGGGGACCAGGGGCGGCCTTGCCAAGGTTTTGGAGCACGCGCAGATTGCGTGCCCAATACTCATCTTCCGTCTCATCAGTGCGCATGTGCAATGTGTTGAACTAAACAGTGAGCGCACTCTGGGCGGCTTGCCCACTCACTGTTTTGACGCGGTAGATAAGAGCGTAAGTGTCGACAGGATCAGCAGGGGTGCCGCGGGAGGGGTCCGTGTTGTACGTACCAATGTCGTCAAGAAGATTCTCAGGGCCAGCATTGATGAGTGCCCGCACAACGTGAGCGGCCTCTGAAGGCTATGGCACAAACAACGGCTTGGAAGGAGAGTAGTATTCCCAAAGGAGCTCCCCCTGGGCCCATGCGCTGAAGCGGGTCTCCTAGGATGTGAACATGAGCTTAGGTGTGAACTGTGGTGGTGGTGTTTCAAAATCTTTCTGGTGAGCTGGGAGCAGAGCACGGGCAAAGGTTGCTACTGAGAGAGAGGGAGAAGAGGAGTTTGCAACTGCACCATGAGGAGGAGCGGATGAATTTGTTGAGCCAGACTCTGTGATAGGAAGCCTCTGTCACGGCAGCCTCCACAGTAGCAAAGGCTACCTCTAGGACCATCGGCTCCATTCGAGCATCCACCGCCGCAGCACTGCTGACGCCCAGTGGTGCTCCTCGTGACACCACACCACACATCAACACCAACGTTCTGGTGGCATTGGCCTCCGAGGCAGTTACTGGAGCCACCGCTATGGGGCTCTTGTGTCTCACAGTGGCGGTCGCAGGTTGGGTGGCGGTTCTGTTCTCCTCAGCCGCAGCTGTTGTCCCGCCGCTCTTCACTCTTCTGCCGCATCACCAACTCGGTGAGCATTGCATTCCATAGAATCACGTGGCACTCTCTTGCACCCTCTTTGTACTCTCCTCTCACTCCACCTACACTCACAGTTCCCCTCTCTCATCATGCCTAGACCGGAAGAGACTATAGAGGCCCTCCAAGCCGCTCTTAGTGAGGCGCAAGCAGAGCATCGCAAAGTTGAGGATGAGCTTCATCAGGGGCGGGAAGCACAGCATGAGCTAGCGGCCACAGTGGCCAACTTAGTCATTGAGCAACTGCGTTCTATTCCAGTCTGCGGATTAGGGATGCGACCTGGGCACCCACTTTGAAGAAGGCAGCTGCTGGTAGAGAGTAGTCAACAGCAGATGAGAGCGTAGCAGAGAGCGCAGGGGGCTGTAGAGAGGTGGATACCCACCAGGAGAGGAGGCGGCGCACATAATGGTGCCAGCGGGTGTGTACGACAGCGGCTTAGGAATGTTGCTGGGGAATTGAGAACGAGCGCAGTAACATCCCCAGGTGTTGCTGTGTGGCGCCGAAGAATCGGCCAGCTGTGCAGATGCGCAGCCGAGGTGCTGAAGAGTCGGGTATGGGGCAAGAGAGCCGCATGTGTGTGTCGCACCGAATCTAACGGGCCGGGATCGACAAGCTATGGGAGCAGATCCTCATAGCTCTGATACCAGTAATTCCTAGGAAATTTCCTGGTTAACCCATGTATGGTGGGGCAGGTGAGCACAACGACGAGTGTAGCGTAAGATACGACATGGATGCGGTAACTTGCATTAGGAAGGTGCACTCAACCATGACAGGGCCAGTGTGAGAGAGCGAGCGAGGTTGGGACCGGTGTGTACACACCCACCACGAGCATCAAGCTTGGGTGAGCGAGTGCCACCACCTGGGGGTCGAGCCTAACCACTTAGAATAACCGAGGGCGGCTGCTCACCAATGCACGGCCAAGACCGGCATGGTGGCTCCCTAAGGATCAGCACCCAGGAAATATGCAGCTCCCCCAGCACATGCAAGGCAAGAGAACATAATGCAGGGCACGGCAGTGAGAACATACAGCCCCTAGCATCTACCGCATCTCAGAATCATAGAGAATCATGCAACGGCCATACTTGTGCCACAAGGCACTCCAAGAACAGGCAGCAGCAGCGGCTTGAGGGCATCAATTGCTCCAGTCAAAGCGAGCACGGCTTTAGGGTCATTGTCACTTAAACTGTACATGTTTGTGCACAGTGTGGGAGGCAAGAGGGCATAGAGTTGTGAGTGGCCAGCGAAATTCAACACCAAGAGCCTAGGTCTCAGCCACATAGGCACAAACACACGGACGACTTCATTACACAACTTGGTTTTGAGTGGTGTGAGTTGGATGTTTATGTGCGGCTCAGCAAGCAGCTTCATCATCGCACTTTTTGTAGATGACCTAGTTTTGTACTCTATAGCAACTGGAAGAGCTGCTAAGCAATAGGTTCAAATTCTTCAACATGGGGAAGCTGGGGTAATACCTCTGGGTATGCAACACGCGAACCAGAGGACACAGAGGGTTGGGGCAGGCAAAGCATGGCATTGACGTGCTGAAGCACTATGGTATGGAAGATTGCAAGCCAGTTGGTAGGCCGGTCTCTACCTATTGTAATGTGAGTGTGGCGGCGGCGCTCTAAAGAAAGGATCTAGGGAACATGGCAAGGGAGTCTAACCAATCTGCAATGGACAGCCTCATGTAAGCCATGGTGGCATCTGGACTAGACGGGTCGGTTACAAGTATGCCATGAATACAAAGACACCCACCACCAAGCAGTTGTACGACGTAGAAAAGCCACGTGAGATGCTTGGACGCGTTGAGTGTATCATGCAACTCAGCCCCAAGAACCCTGTGAATGTCGTTCATCTGAAAAGGAAGGGTAGCCTTGGTGGCAGAGACAGTCCTGGCTGCTTCACCTACACACCTGAGCTCAAGAAAAAGATCATGGAAGGACTCACCACTTTCATGTCAAGTGATATAGCCCAGCACAACCACTCGATGCCACCAGGATGACATCAACTAAACGAAGGAATAGTAGCCCTTTGGATGGATTTTCTCCCACACAACAAACTCGTGGGCTTACACAGAAACAACTAAAGGTTGGTTTGAATATGCGCTTGACCAAGGGCATGCTTGCAAGTGCGTAAGGCATGACAAAGAGTAAACAAGAGCCGTTTTCCTCATCATCCTTAAAAATTGAAAGCCCCATGCATCCGGGTCATTTCAAGCGTGGGTGAACCATCACTGCCTGCGGGCCAAGTTGGTGTACACTTCTTGTGGCTGTATCAGAAAATCGCAGCCATATGATGTGGGAAACTAGAAGCTTATCAAAGAAAAGCTCAAGGAGAGCTACTCCAAGTTCATTGCAGGTACTTTGTCCCAACACTCGAAGGTGTACTTGGGCATGAGGATGGTAAGGGAAAAGTTGCACAAAAGCTTCTTGATGTCTGGTTTAGCAGGTGTAACCAGCCTGAGCTCGTCACACGTGCATTGTCTTTTGCAAGGTTTGAATATTTCTTAAAAAGTGAAATTCAGTGAACACAACGAGTGACATAGCCACCACGTCTTTACTTCGCTCAAGAAGATTCCACATTCCATGATTAATGTAGTTTCCATGTAGCCCTGTCATGAGATGACATACATTCCACGGTGTGTCTATTGCTTTTCTCCAAATTACATGTGTGACACATCTTTGGAAAGACCGGCGGTGCTCATTGCACAATACATTTTAGGATCCCTAAAACCATTGAACGCAGACCACGATCTTTGGGGGGAAAAAACTGAAGAAAATCCATAAGACCAAGTAGGGATACAAAAGATAGGTACCTTACGTAGGGTCACTACCAAAGAAAGGGTTGAAGGATGCATTCAAGCACCTTTGGAGATTCATGAAGTGCACCCAAAAGCTCTAAAATTCATCTGTTTTGTTTTGTGCATCTCAGCACACACTACATCTTCACCAGGAGGCCAGTGTTATGGAGGCCTCAATGCTTTCATGGCATGTAGGCAATGGCGGCAACCAGGGTGTCTACAAAATGCAAACTGTGTGTCAGAAAACGTGTGGTGCTCCAACGTGGCCCAACAGGCCCTTGGGTTCACGCCTACATTTTGTGCTAGTTTTGAGTCAGAGCGTGAGCTTTCTAGTTGCCTCACACTATGTGACTGGAGTTCTGTCGAAGTTGTGAAACGGTCAATATTCCAAAGCGGAGACCAGCAGTTTTGCTGGTTTTTCTACATTGATATACTCTAAAGAGTTATAGTGGTTACACCCAAGCCTTCTATTGTACCAAACCGCATGCCATTCGGTTAACCGTAGCTCCTACAACGACCGCTAAGGCGCGCCACACCAATCTAGCGACTCAGCTAGTGGGGCGCAAGGTGCCCGTCCGCCGAGGCGCCCTCGCACATCAAGGACCCATCAAAACGTCACTCCGAGGCGCAGATGTCCCTACACTTAGTGGTAGTGTCACTTGTTCCTTTTGGGTCCGTTTCAATAAACTAATCATCGATTGTGGTGATTGGGATTGACGAGGTTAAAAACCTGTCCGCGGACCTACAGTCGGAATTTTGACCAAGTCCCTAATTCTATTGAGTCACGGATATTGATCCAGGAATTCCGTTAAGTCCCCCAATAACAACATGTAATTCTCGATCCGTAGTGAACATCAACTAGATAACTCCATAGTCATCCGGCGGATCTTCTCCCGAGGTGCACTTTGTTACTCACCTCTGGTTGATTTTTCACTGGCTGCCAAATTGAGAGCCTCTAAATTCCTCACTGTTCAACGCATTCCGATTGTTCAAGTTGCACCGGACTCAACATCTTGAAGTATTTCACAAACATCTATTGAATCTGAATTTGACTATCTAGGTCACTGTCTAGGTAACGAGGATTTTCCTCCCTCCACGGGCTTGCCGACACATCCCGGTGCCACACCCAGGCGTGTAGAGAGGAAAAACACAACATTGTGTACAATCCTTTAGAAGATAGAAGTGATCATTTTCTGAAACCAGTGGTTGCTCTAGCAACCACTGGCCAAAGTCCATGAAATCAGAAGGATCACTTGCCCAGCCAATTTTCAAAGTTCCAGCATTTGAATTTCCAACATCGAAACATGAGTCATGTTGACTTTTGTGCGCATCAAGGTTTTGTGTCACGCTGTCGAACTTCCTCATTGGAAATCATGCCAAAGTTCAGATTCCGGTAAGTTTGGCAAGTGAAATCTCAGATTTAAAATCCTATAGTAGGCAAAACCTGCCAAACTTCTTTTGGGCTAGCCTTTCAACAAACCTATGTGGAATGTCACAGAAAACATCACAGATGAGCTCTACCTATTGGAAGAGTCGTTTCGGCAAGGGCATGGACGAGAAATGTGTGGTTAAGGGAGTCAACTGCTGATTGTAAGTACTACTAAGGCGGTACATCGATCATATCCGCAACGCTTGAGGGGGATCCAAATCCATGGGACGGATCCTACACTTGGATACAGATCTGGGGATGTGGATCGTGGATCCCAATCCAGGGATCTGGCTCACTAATACACAAGTTGGGGGGGGAGGGGGGGGGGTGGCTGATCTTTTGATGTAGCTAAACTAGTAGAACGTCACAAAAATAGTAGAAGGGGTAATGTGGACGACATTAACTCTTGCGACCTCTCACATTTTTAATGTAAAGAGGAGAGCCCTCTCTCTATGCTATATTTGATATGGGATGTGCTTTTACCACATCACGTGACACCATTTTGATTGATCTATCCATTCATTGATTCAATGTCTGAACAATGAAATGCTTTTTTACTCTTTAAACGGCATATGAATGCAGGCATGGGCAACAACGCACCAGCATCTGCCAGTCAGAAACAATGAACTTCAGGATCCATGAGCAACCTTAGCTACTACTTGTTAACATATACACTTATTTCCTCATTCATGGATCTCTTACAAATCCTATTATCCTTTTATCTGGTGGATAACTAATGTTGCCCTATTACCTCCGGGCAGACTTGCCTAGTCTCCACACTCCTTTGTGCTCCAACGCTCTCACTTGTTATGCACTTGACCTTACCCTTTACTCTAACCTCTTATGTGTATTAGAAATCACACTTGAAATGCCTTTTCCGGCCACTCCCTTCCTTTAGAGCCAGTTCAAATGCATATCCACATGTCTTCTCTTTCCTTTAATCAAAACAAAATTTTGAATCTCCTCATTAATGTATTACAAGAAGGGATTGCGTATGTGATGAGGATTACATTCTTGTCTAGAGAATTACATTCTTTCCTGAATGCAAAGTTCCTCTTCTCTTCCTACATTGGCCCGTTCCGATTAGTTCACCTTCACAACATCAACATCATCCTCCATCAATTTCTTCCTTCTGACAAACAACATGAATCTCCACGTCTTTTGCTATGTTATGTGTCCTTAAGGAGCATGGTGACCTTAGGACAGTCTAGCCTACGTATGAAGTAACGGTCTGTAGCTCAGATATTGATCTCACTTCAAATAATCACCAAGATTCTGGACTCCATCTCCTAGGTATAACAGGTGTAACATTCAGTCTCTAACACCCTACATGATAACATTGTCACTCTTTCAGATACAATTTGCCTCTCAACATTCTTGTACAATCAACTATTTCATGATTACACACACTCAAGATTTTGTACAAAATAGTGTAGTCTAATCCACAAGTACATGTGTATCACCTGCAAGATTTTATTCATGTCATTGAAAATCCATTTATCTGTTCATTTTAGACAAGGAATGTAGACTTATTGAATGGGAAACATTGAAAGGAGGATACTGTGTTGGTTAACATAGGTGTCTTATGTTGACATAAGACACTGAAAAAAATCAGCTTTATCTTTAGGAGGATAACCTTTTGACAGTGGTATTCATAAACAAGAAAAATCATAGTGAATGTTTCCAAAAATAATGTGCATTTTTTCACCTCCATCACCGATAACAATTAAAAAAACCAAAGTTTGTACGTGCATATGGTTCACTGTGATTCGTGACCTCTATGTTTCTTGTTTAGAAAATGGTACGTCATCTACACGGACATCTACACCAATGTATTTATCAAAAAATTTATCCATATTTTTATCTACAATTATGTATACATCTAAAGGTTGAAGAGTTCTATAACTTTGTAATGCACTTGGTGCTAAACTACATGGTTCTAAGATCATTTCCACTGGAGCAAAAGTTCTATGATCTACATATACATGCAATTTAACACCAAGTGCATTACAAAACTCCCACATGGAAGTGAGCCGCCCTCTGCATCAACACACAGAGTCAAACCCTGGCGCTTGGATACTCATGTATCAGACACAAAACGACTTGTTGGCCATATAGTCAAAGAACGCGGTTCTTGACAGTCTTTAACCCTCACGCCACCTCGTCTAACCATCCACATGAGAATAACCCCTGCTTGAGCCATGTGACACAAGCCAAGCTACAAATCCCTACGTAGAACCGTTACGTGGAAAAGATAAACGTTCGCTCAACGTTTTACCCTTTCCAATTACAAAGGTGAGATGAGCCATGCATATCATTTGAGCACTTGTAAAATTTTAAACATGATACATGGCATTTAGCAAAGCCCTTGTTGTTTCTGCTGCTCCTGCATATGAGGTGGGAAAGATTGAATCAGATGACAAACCAAGCAACATGGAAGGTTGGGGGTCTGAGGAGTCCAAATACAATCTACATAGGATGCAAAGGGAGGTGAGGGAACAGATTGTGGTAAATCAATTGGAGGAGATATGTGCGGCCTTGAAGCCATAAAAAAAGAAGGATGTCAGAATCAATGCTTATGAATTGACGTCTGAATCACCACATGTCATATTTGTATAGGTTTATGAAGCAGGTGCAGGTGTACTTGCAATACGACAATAGAGGGAGAAGTCATAGAATGTGCGCTGAATTGAGGGTTATGGAAGGGATTTGTGTGGGTGTTTCTCTGGTAAATTACATCCATAAGAAGATCAAACAAATCGTGTTATGAGAATGCGGACTAGACAATTACGAGAGTTGAAGGAGAGTGGGGAAGCCAATATGAGGGTACAAGTTGGCCAGTCACCAACCCTTAGAGGTAACGATTTGCACTGGAAAAAGTAGAAAACCAACTTTGACTCGTATGATTTGGGGGTAAACCCAAGGATAGGGATTGAGCCAAAGATGACAAATAACAGAACAAGCTTGGTATCCGGGAGGGGAATTAGGAGCACAAGAACAACTTTGACTAGATGTTAGAAGGCGTGGTTAGTCTATCCTCATTGTAGCGGATTGAACGGAATCCTTGGCCGACTAGGCCAAATCTGCGGTGCTTGAGGGCCTTCGACCCTCAAGCCATCCCACCCAACTACCCACAGGCCAGGGACTCCCGCTCGATCCATGTGACGCTGGCCACACACTACACTCATTCACCCTGTCCAAAATCAGTTTATGGATCAGTGGAGTTCTTAACAATCATCAACATGAATGCATGTGATTGATCCTCAGAGAAGAAAATTGAAGTATCTTCTTCTTGGTTCAAAGAAATAATGGTTGCAAGATGGTTTCAATGTACCCCAAAGATGATATGTTAGAATGATTCTTGTCAATATGCCTATAACCAAAAGAGGATTACACAACATAACGAACCTGACGATTTTTGACCCCTATGTAAGATAAGCTATAATTACTTCATGTTTTTGAAAGAAAGTTGAAATTCTCCTAATCTTAATTGTTCACCTTCTTCTTAAAGGAAATGAAATCATTATGTTTTTCCTTCAATTTGACGTTGTTTTAACCCTCTTCATGTGTCTGACTTGTATAGCATAACGACCACTTCTTCATATTGTGTAAAGCATACAAGACCAACATTGAGCAACATAGAGGGAAAAAACTTGTTTTACTTGAAAAGCTTCATTGCTCAGAGCACAAAATGAGAATATGTTGATGAAACAGTCATGTTGTTTAATTTACGTTGTACGCCATCTATTGGCATGTAAAAGAAAGGTTGGATTTTGAAGAAACAACATAGTGATGGACGAGGACCAAATCCCTATGGTGGTCTAGCCTGATGTGAGAGCACAATACATGAAGGCATGTTGAGTTTCTCTCATTTCAAGTTGCAATTTTCAAAGAGAAAAGGATGATAGATCTTTGGAGGGAAGACAATGTTTGTATGGGTTGGCACATCCTAGCTAGTATATGTGCAAAGGATGGCGAGCATCGTCTACTTCTAGCCTTCTTGCCACCTCTTGATTATGTTCAAATGCGTTTGTTGTATGCTTTTCTTGGTTAAGCTTGAGCAGCCTTGCTACTAATACTCTTATGTTGACAAAACATAATGTAGCATTTCCAAGTGAGCATGAAAAAACCCTCGATTTATTGAAATTTATGAAGGCAAGTTTATGTCTGCAAAGCAGCTTTTTTAACCCAACCATGGAAATCATTGTGAAGAAAATATCTGGGTAAAGCAAAAAAACACCTTAGTAGACAAGGGGGGGACCATTTCTCACATTCATCAGAATAACAAACACGGAATATCTTAATTTTCTCACGATGAAATCACCATAGGAACAAATCCCCTTCATCTAAAGTTTTGCCTTTGAATTTCAGTTTTCAACAAATGAAATATAATAGAAAAAAACTTTCCACAAAATGGTTTCATTTTATAACCATGAGGAAACCAATGATGCAACATAACTAAGCCTTGTATAGCTTCAATGCCTTGTTTGAGATCAGTCAGGAGCACTTGATGGTGATTTGGTCTGGCATGGAAAACATGGTTTCCCTCACAAATTTCGTACATGATGCGTCGCCACATGGATGCATGCTTCCACATTGAATTGAACAGGTACAACTCATTTATGTGCAATGGCTAGAGTCGCCTTCATCGCACAATAAACATGCCGTCACCCATAAGGAGTTGGAGTGGATTGTGCCCTGCTATAAGAACAAAAATCCATCTTGGTCCATGGATATTTGTAGAAATACACCAAGAATGTTAAGATCATAGTGTTAAGATCACAATTGCATCCGCTTTTGATTACAAGATCCTCACAAGTACATAATGTTTAACGTTATGCTCCTATAAGCTATTTGAGCGGTTTTTTCATATGATTGGATGTGCATAAAACTGAAATGGGTACTCCTAAAATCATGTTACTAAAATGAAATGGGTACTTCTAAAATGAACTTACTTTGTAAGCGGGTGATAATACAGGATGAATGCGTAGAATACGCCAATTTTGTTGCCAGTCCTCATGTGAAATGCCACATACCTATACGCATCAATAGTGAGGGCTGACTTTTGGCAATGACCAATTTTGGATGCAGTGATTTTCTCTGTCATCCAAGAAGGGGTGCCGATCAACTACAATGGACAGAGAAGGAGACTTCCAAAAAATTCAAATGGATCCCGTCCTACGTAGTGAAAGTATCAGTTGAACAAGTATGCATTTACGCCTATAGTCGATACGGAAGCGTTTTTCCCTGTTCTAAAGAAATGACCGCCACGTCTTTGCACACATCTATTTCGACATTGCAATGGCACCCGCTATGCATTGGTGCTGCATGTTCCCTTGTCTGACACGCGCAACTCAATACACGTCTGCAGCTGATTTTACATCCGAGCATTTGCGAGCTTGCAATAATGAGAACTCAAGGAGTCTTGATTTTTTATTCAGAAGTAAGAAAACTGATGCAAAGCATTGATTTTTGTTACCAAGCCGTCGATTGCAAAAATGTGAAGATATTGGAATCGATATAGAAAAGAAAAGATTGATGTTGCTAATAGCAAACATCGATCTGCGATTGCAAAGTTTCTTTGACTTTCTGAAGCATTTCAAGTATTATCTTGGAATCCTTGTCGCTACCCCGACTAGAAAGGCGCAATGCCGTTTGATCGCTTAGGGTGTGAAGTCAAATGTAAATCATTTGGAAGGAAAGCAGTTTCATATGCGCAGGAAAGGTCGTGGTAAGGAAGGGGTGAGTTGGCTAGGTGATATCGCTCACTCACTTTGTGACGTCAGCATTCAAGGATACTGGAAAATTTGTGCTCCAAAAGGGGGTGAAACACGTCCGTTCACCCAATTCGAGTTTGCTACTATCTGTAATCATCGATGATTAGTCGAATGGATGTGATGATGCGCGAAAAGTCTGGGGTGGATTCAGTGTCCTCCGCTCACTTCCGCTACAACCACGCCAACCCATTCACAACCGGAGTGCGTGAATAAGGATGCGAGTGAATTTTCACTCCCATGTTTTTCACCCCTTCCAAGCAACGGCCAAAGACAGGTGAGCAAAGAACAATTGACTCGATCACAAACAAGGATATGACAAATATATGCAGAATTTCAATTGCTACACGTGGTTGGGTGGCATCAACTTCATTATGGCCGTGGCTAGGAAGGGGTGAGAAACACAAGAGTGATAAAACACTTGCATCCTTATTCACGCACTCCGGTCGTGGATGGGTTGGCCTGGTTGTAGAACAAGTGGAGGACACCAAATCCATTGCGGAGTTTTCCCATATCATCACATCCATTCTACCAGTCATTGATGATGGCGGACAGTAGCAAACTCGAAGTGGTTGAACGGACGTGATTCACCCACTTTCGTTTCACGAAATTTCCAGAATCCTCGAATTCTGACGTCACAAAGTGAGTGGGTGGGATCGCCTCACCCACTCAACCCTTCCCAGCCACGGTCTTCCTATCCCTAGATCCCAGGCCTGTTTCTCCTGCGATTTCTGAATGGCTGAGAACTCTACGTGGGGCTTGCATGGTTTGGCGGATCCCGTACCTACAACTCTCTTTCCAAGAATAGACCTGGATTGAGAGACTAATTTTTGGTTCATTGGCCTCCTCATTCTTTTTTTGGTGCAGAGCATGCACAAATCACAGCTAGACGCAACACATGGGAAAGACGAAGAAGAATATGGTCATGGCCCTAACATGTTCAGTTTAGGCCGAAATCCCGCTGAACAGACATAAATTATGTCTGCATGGTGCAAAAACGTCACCACAGATAAGTTTGCCCAATAATCTAATGATATGAAGCATGTATTTTGAGTTTGGCGATTCCTCTTCGTCAAAGACTTGAAGTTTTTTGTGGCAGGACATGGGATAAAACTATGCGGGATGCCTCTTTAGACCCTACCTTTGACGCGGAGTCACGCCCGCGTTTTTTTGCTCTTCCCCAACTCCGTATGAAGCCCTCATCACGCAGAAACACCTAGAATCGAAGCGCCATATTCTCTAATGCCTCTCTCGAACAGTTGATGTTGATGGTGGCAGCTACCAGTCGCACAAATTGGAGGCAAATAGTGAGACTAAAGCGAGATGCAAAGGTGCGATGTCTGTACATTCGCTTAACGAACACCGGATTTTGACAAGTTACAATCCATTCTCAGAAGTGTCGCACCAATGAATTGTTGAGAGCACACCAGACCGTCTTGCATGCAATGCACCGACAAAAACAAAAATGTTTTCTCTTTGAAGTCATCGAAAACCAAAATTCATGAAGTCATCCTTCACAGCTGCCTCGATCTTCGGTCGCGTTCCGGAGAAAAAAAACGTTTCCACAGCAAGATGGTTGGCATGCCACCGGATCTCCGCACTTTCACGAAGTGCGGAGATCCGGACAAAAGCAGACAACGACACAGGTTACCGATGTACACAGCAAAAGGTGAGGGAGAGATCGTGCGAACTGTCCACGATGGACAGCACACCTGACGATACAAAGCACGCGCACTCAAAAACTGAGCATGCACATATATGCAACAAAAAGAACAAATAATAACAAAAAGAACGAAATTCATAAGTTATAGCCAAACATATCCAAATCTACATGTTCATCCACTTATGTACGGATTTGTGTATTCATGTACATATATCATTAAACTCATCTGAACCTGCAATATCTGACGTTATTTACCACGTGAATCCATCTTCAGGACAAAAAATGTGTAAATTACTGATAGATTTGCATGTACATGCATATTCTTATGTCTACCTACATGTATGTGTATGTATATATGTATATGTATATGTACATGTAAATGTAAAAGTACATGTACAAGTACATGTACAAGTACATGTATATGTAGATATATATGTATATGTATATGTGTATGTATATGTATATGTATATGTATATGTATATGTATATGTATATGTAT
>SZWC01005387.1:130540-153015 GCA_023375785.1 Penium margaritaceum | reverse complement strand
TCTCTCTCTCTCTCTCTCTCTCTCTCTCTCTCCCTCTCTCTCTCTCTCTCTCTCTCTCTCTCTCTCTCTCTCTCTCTCTCTCTCTCTCTCTCTCTCTCTCTCTCTCTCTCTCTCTCTCTCTCTATTGGATACATCACATACATACATTGTTCACTGGCACCTCCTGTCAGCACTCTCGTTCACTGCTCTCTACCTGAAATTGAATACGAAGTGAAATAATTCACCTAAAACCAAGAGATCTCCTAAGTTCTAACTGGAAACAAATGAGTATGTTCTGAAACAAGAACAAAGCTGGACACTACACTGCACATTAGATTGAGCTAGAACAGAAACTGAAGCTGGACGTCAAGTATGAACTGAAGCTGGAGCAAACTGAAACTAAACTAGATTCAATCAATGAAACTCAAGCAGAGCTCAGATGGAGCTGACACAGAACTGAACGTGGGGCCAATAGTGAGTTGAGACTGAAATTACACCTCAAACAGAAAGAGGAGCTCAGATGGGCACTGATACTGAAACCTAAATGGGAGCTGCACTGTAGCTGAAAGTGGAGGTAGAGCAG
This sequence comes from Penium margaritaceum, assembly GCA_023375785.1. NCBI lineage: Eukaryota > Viridiplantae > Streptophyta > Zygnematophyceae > Desmidiales > Peniaceae > Penium > Penium margaritaceum. Next base: position 152,453 of record SZWC01005387.1, on the reverse strand, counting down.
GTAGAGGTGGAGCAGGCGGAGGTAGAGCAGGTGGAGCCTCGAGCCTCTTCGGGACTGAGAGGCTGGGATTTTGGCTGACTCAAAACCGGAGAAACACCCCTCCATATGCACATCGCAGGCATACATGATCCCCTAAAACCTAAATCAAACCCCTACATTCCCTCACCTCAACACTCGCGCATACGAAGTAGGGTCACTAAGTTACCATCTCAAGCCTCTCTTAAATGAGGGGGCCTGAATCTTCTCAAACAGAAAATTGGAAAAACTCATCCATACGCATGTCGCATGCAAACATGAACTCAAAGAACCCAACTCCCGCGCATACAATCACTCTCTTCAGCTCTTGAGCATACAATGTAGGGTCTCCATGCGCTCATCTCAAGCCTCTCTGAGACTAAAGGGTTAGGATATCGCCCCACTTAAAACCAGAATAACTTGTCTAAATGCACATTGCACGCTAACATGAATGACAAGAACAAAACTCCCACCTAGAATTGCTCTCATCTGCTCTTCAGCATACAATGTATGATCTCCAGATGCACGTCTTGATTCTCTCTGAGAAAAAGAGGCCGGAATTTTTGCCGACTTGAAACCAGAAAAACTCGTCATCACCCAAGAACCCGACTGTTCCACATATAATCAGTCTCCTCTGCTCTTGAGCATGAAACATAGGATCTCCATGCGCCTGTCCCAAGACTCTCCAAGAGTAGGGAGCCAGGATTTTGGCTGACTTGAAACAAAACAAAAAACATGGCCGTACGCATATTGCACAGGTGCATGAACACCAAGAACCCAACTCTTGCCCCTACGATTGCCCTCCTCTGATGTAGAGCGTACGACATAAGATCTCCATGCGCCTGTGCCAGGCCTCTCCAAGACAAGGGGCTCGGTAATTTGGCCAACTCAAAACACAAAAAAATTGTCCGTACGCACGTTGAACGCATACATTAACCCCAAGAACCAAACACCCACCCCTAGAATCCCTCTTCTCTGCTCTTGAGCATAGAACGTAGGGTGTGCCCATTTTGAGCCTCTCCAGGAGAAGGGACCCAGATTTTGGCAGACTCAAAACTGGAAAGAAAGTCGTCCATATGCGCGTCATACGCAATTCACGATCCCCCAGAACCCACCTCCCACTCCTTCATTGGCTCTCCTCAACTCTGGAGCATACAAAATACAGTCACCAAGCTCCAGTCGCAAGTGTCTCTCGGATGGAGGGGCCGGGAGTTTGGCCGAAAAGAAACCATGAAAACTTGTTCATAGGCACATTGCACGCATACAAGAACCCTGAGAACCCAAATCCTGCCCCTAGAAATGCTCTCCTCTCCTCTCTAGGGTACAACTTAGGATCTCTATGCGCTCATCTTGAGCCTCTCGGATACTAAGGGGTTAGGATTTCGTCCCACTCAAGACCAGAATAACGTGTCCGTAGGCACGTCGCACACTTGCATGAACCCAAGAACCCAAATCCTACCCCTAGAATTTCTCTCTTCTGCTCTTGAGCATACAACTTAGGATATCCATGCACCTGTCTCGATTCTCTCCGAGACTAAGTGGCCGGAGATTCGGCCGACTCGAGACCGGAATTTTTTTTCCATACAAACGTCACAAGCATACATGAACCAGAAGACCCAACCCTTGTCCCTAAAATTGCTCTCCAATGCTCTCCAGCATAGGATGTAGAATCTCCATGGGCCTGTTCCAAGCCTCCCTGAGACTAGGGGGTTGGGATTTCAGCCAAGTTGAAACCAAAAAAACTGGTCCATATGCCTGTCGCACACATACGTGAACCCCAAGAATCAAACTCCTGATCCTAGATACACTCTCCTCAACTGTTCAGCACAGGATTTCAGATCTTCAAGCGCTTTTCTTGAGCCTCTTCAAGACTGAGAGACCGGGACTCCGGTGGATTCAAAACCGGAAAAAAAACTTCTCCATATGCTCATCACAGGCATACATGATCCCCTGGAACCTAACTCACACCCCTACATCCCCTCACCTTGACTTTTGAGTGTACAAAGGAGGGTAACTGAGTGCCCGTCTCAAGCCTCTCTTAAACAAGGGGGCGTGGAATTCCTTGAAAGCAAAACTGGAAAGGCTCATCTATACGCATGTCAGATGCATACATTAACTCAAAGAACCCAACTCCGACACAAAGAAACAATCTCTTCAGCCCTTGGGCATTCAATTTAGGATTTCCATGCGTTCATCTCAAGCCTCTGTGAGACTAAAGGGGTAGGATATTGCCCCACTCAAAACCAGAAAAACTTGTCCATATGCATGTTGCATGCTTGCATGAACCCCAAGAACCCAACTCCCGGCCAGAATTTCTCACATCTGCTCTTGAGCATATAATGAATGATCTCCAAATTCCTGCATCGATTCTCTCTGAGAGAAAGAGGCCAGAATTTTGGCCGACTTGAAACCAGAAAAGCTTGTCATCACCCAAGAACCCGACTGTTCCACATATAATTAGTCTCCTCTGCTCTCAAGCGTACAACATATGACCTCCATCCGCCCTTCCCAAGCCTCTCCAAGAGTAAGGAGCCAAGATTTTGGCCGACTTGAAACAAAACAAAAAACTCGGTCGTATGCATGTTGCACGGATACATGAACACCAATAACCCAACTCTTGCCCCTATTATTTCCCACCTCTGCAGTGGAGCAAACAACGTAAGATCTCCCTGTGTCTGTGCCAAGCCTCTCCAAGACTAGGGGGTCGGGGAAACTCATCTGTACGCACGTTGCACACATACATTAAGCCCAATAACCAAACTCCCACCCGTAGAATCCATCTTCTCTGCTTTTAAGCATAGGACATAGGGTGCGCCCATTTTAAGCCTCTCCAAGAGAAAGAACCAGGATTTTGGAAAACTCAAAACCAGATTAGAATCTAGATTTGTTCATATGAATGTCATTTGTAAGACATGATCCCCCAGAACCCACCTCTCACCCTTTCATTTTCTCTGCTCAGCTCCAGATCATACAAAACAGGGTCACCGAGCGCCTGTCTCAAGCCTCATACAAGAACCCCAAGAACCCAAATCCTGCCCCTAGAATCACTCTCTGCTCCTCTGTAGCGTAGAACTTAGGATCTCCATACGCGAATCTTGAGCCTCTCCAAGACTAGATGGTTATGATTTTGCGTTACCAGAAACCAGAAAAACTCATCCATACACACGTTGCATGCTTGCATGAACCCCAAGAACCCAACTCCCACCCCTATAATTGCTCTCTTCTACTCTTGAGCATACAACTTAGGATCTCCATGCGTCTTTCTGGATTCTCTCCAAGACAAAGAGGACAAAATGTTTGCCAATTCGGAACCAAAAAAAATTCAATACGCACGTCACACAAATGTATGGACCCCAAGAACCCAAATCTTGCCCCTAAAATCACTCTCTGCTGTCAAGCATACAACATAGCATCTCCATGTGCCTGTCCCAAGCCACTCCAAGACTAGGGGGCCAGAAATTCAGCAGAATTGAAACCAAAAAAAATTCTCCATAGGGACGGCGCACACATACATGAACCCCGAGAACCCAACTCTCTCCCCTCATTTGCTCTACTCTGCCCTTGAGCATATGATTTTCAATCTCCATGTGCCTTTCCAAAGCCTCTATGAGACTAGGAGTTCAGGATTTTGGCCGAATCAAAAGCAAAAGAACTCTTCCATACGCACTTTGCAAGCATGCATGAGCCCCGAGAACCAAACCCCCACCCGTAGAATCGCTCTCATCTGCTCTTGAGCAGATGACTTAGGATATCCATGAGTCCATCTTGAGCCACTCCAAGACTAAGCGGCTGGGATGTTCTTTGCACCCCACCCTTTTCTCTCTGCTAAACCATCATTGTGCATCAAAACAGGTCGCTTGAACCTGTTGAGTGTGCCTTTTGAGCAGACCTAGAGCTGGGACTCAACGTTAGAGGTCTTCCTTGGCCCAGGGATGGGGCACAACCAAGCTGTGCTGCTTGTGAAGGTGATAGATTACACTGAAATTGACAAAAAACATGTGAGCATGGTTGTGGAGGTGGATAAAACGGGGAACACTGAAAGTCCCACCCATGACACATTCAAATGTTGCAAGACTAGAACTTCTGACTTCCAAGGTGAGGCCTAAACAGGTTTCCATCAGTCCCACAAAACCAAACTATACCAATCAGAAATTTTTTCACTGTGTTACATGACAGGTCCATGAACGGAATCAAAGCTGTGCAAACCCCACTTCTCATCAGGCATTCTTTCAAAACTGCTAAGAATGTGGACCAAAAAAATGTATGCAAAGAAGAATTAGTGGGTTTGACATAAAGCTAGACTTCTAACATATTAATCCCACTATAGAACAAAGAAAAAGGGGAGAAAGCAAATGACTGAAAGCTCCTTGTGCAGCCTAGGAGGTCTAACACTCTCCCAATGCCCATTTGTGCAGAGCGTAATGAAGTGTTTTGTTTGTCAACGTTGCCATCATCATTTTATCACTTTTCATTTTCCTTCTTATTGCTGCCTTAATAATCTTCCATCGCAAATGTCACATCTTCTGCCCCAATGAAGATGCTCCACGCTCTTTGACTGCGACTCGGGGCTGGATGGAGCTGGCATTTGCCCAATGTGAGTCCCCAGCTTTTGTTCCATGTGCAGTTGCTCTGACCTTTGGGAGCCATAAAGCCAGGGTTGCCCAGACACTACCTTGTAGCAGTGATAGAGACTGGTGGCCAAATATTCCTTGGGCTTCATGAGAACTTTGATTGGTCAGAAAGAGAACCCTGATTCTTTTCCCTTGTATGCTGTGGGACCTCCTGGCATGCCCAAGGAAGCAACCCGGTCCCAATGTTCACTCTGGCTACTTACACAAAAGTGAATGAAACTTTTTGAGCCAGCCTCCCTGAGCCATAGACACCCAAGAATCTCCGGATTTGAATCCCCAAGTAAACTTCCATTCGTAGTTGCTTTATGAATGGGGAGGACAAAGAATCCTGGTCACGGCCCCTCATCCCACAAATTTTGACTAGAAGCAACAACAACATGCCTGAAAAAAGCATAAGATCATCATGAACAGCCTATGCAGTGTCATCTTGCTGGGTGTTTGTTGTTGTCCGAAATTCCACGGGCTTTGGGAACCCTGGAATCTCCTGAGACCAGACTCGTGATATCTCTGCCATGAAAATTTTGGGACCCACAGAAATGCCCAAGGAGATGATTCTAGTCACAAATGGATCATCCGCTACTGGTTTGGAAGTGACTCACACTTGTTGATTCAGTTTGCTACCTAGTGTCCAGTGCCTAGTTCCTGGTGCCCGGTTTCCAGTGCCCAGTGCTCACTGCCTCGAGGCCGTTGGGCGGTGCCCGGTGCCCGGTGCCCGGCTCACGGTGCCTGGTGCCCGATGTGCAGTGCCAATTTTCCGTTGGCCAGTGCCCAGCTCCTTGTGCACAGTGCCCAATGCCTGATGTCTGGTCGCCAGTGCCCGGTGCCCACTGCTCGGTGCCTAGTGCCTAGTGCTCCATGCCCGGTGCTCGGTGCCGGGTGCTTTCTGTCAGGTTCCCTGTGCCTGATGCTTGGTGCTTGGTGCCTGAAGCCCAGAGCCTGGTACCCCGTGCTCTGTGGCCGGTGCCTGGTAGCCAGTGCCTGGTGGCCAGTGCCCGGTGGCCGGTGCCATACGGCCGGTGCCAGGTGCCTCGTGCCCGATGCCCCGTGCACGGAACCTAGTGCCTTGTGCGTGATGCCTGGTGGCCAGTGCCCGTTAACTGGTTCTCGGTGATCGGTGCCTGTGCCCGTGCCCGTGTTCTTGCCCATGCCCATGCCCACGCCTGTTCCAGCATCTGCGCCTGCCCTTGCGCTGGTGCTCGCACCTGCACTTACGTCCGTACCTGTGGCCGCTCCCCCAATATGTGGCTACACCCATGCCCGTCACTGACCATTTGCACCGGTGCGTGGTGCCCGATGCCCAGTGCCCAGAGCCAAATGCCCACTTCCTGGTGCCCGGTGCCCGGTGCCCAGTGCCTGGTGCCTGGTGCTCGGTGGCTGAAGGCTGATGGCTGGTGGCCCATGGTCCGTGGCTGGCAGCCGGTGCCTAGTGGCCGTTGCCCGGTGGCTGGTGTCTGGTGGCCAGTGGCCGGGCCTGTGCCCGGGCCTGCGCCTGCAGATATGCCTGTGCCCGCCACTCAAGCCTAGTGCCCAGTACCTGGTGCCCGGTGCCCGATGCCCGATGCCCGGTGGCTTGTGCCCGTTGGCGGGTGCCAGGTGGCTGCTGCCCGCTGGTCAGTGCCTGGTGGTGGGTGCCTGGTGGTTGGTGCCTGTGCTCGTGCCCGTGCCCATGGCTGTGCCTGTGCCCCTACCCATGCCTGTGCCAGTGCCCATACCTATGACCATGCCTATGGATGTGCCCACACCCATGCCTAGTCTTCCATCCGCTCCCATACTCTCACCCGTGCCTGTGCCTGCATCCTGCTGCTGCCATACACGCTCGGTGCCCCAGTGACCGGTGCCCGGTGCCCAGTGCTCAGTGCCTGGTGCATGCAGCCAAGTAACCGGTGCCCAGTACCTGGTTCCCGATGCCTAGTGCCCACTGTCCGGTTTCTGGTGCTCGGTGCTCGGTGCAAAGTGCCCTGGTTTGTAGTGCACAGTGTCAAGGCCCTGTTCTTGATTCTTGGTGCTTGCAGCCCGGTGCTCGTTGTCTGGTTCTTGTTTCCCAGCGCTTGTTTCCTGGTGCTTGGTTCCAGGTGCTTTGTGCACAGTGCTCGGTAGTCGATGCCAGTGATGAATTCCCAGTGGCCGGCACCGGATGCACAGTCCCAAGTGCCCAATCCTGGTGCACGGTGCCCAGTGCCCAGTGCTTGGTGCCCGGTACCTGGTCTTTTGCACTCATTTCCCAGTTCCTGGTGCACGGTGGCTGGTGCTCACTGGCTGGTGCCTGGTGCCTGGTGTCCGGTGCATGGTGCCTAGTGCCTGGTGCGCAATGGCCGGTGCCTGGTATCTTATGTCCGGTGCCTGGTGCCTGGTGCCAGGTTCCCAGTGCCCGGTTCCCAGTGCCCGGTGCCCGGTACCTAGTGCTCTTTGCCTGATTCCTGGTGCCCAGTGTCAGGTGGCCGATGGCTGGTACCCGCTGCCCTTTGCCCCCTACTTGCTACTTGATCCTAAAGGCCTGGTACACAGTGCCCTGTGCCCGGTGCCCGATTCCTTGTGCCTGGTGCTCAGTGCCCAATGCCTGGTGCCCGTTGCCAATTGCATGGTACCCGAGGCTCAATGGCTACTGCCTGGTGCCCAATTCCTAGTCCCCGGGCCCAGTGTCAGGTAACTTCATCTGGAATAGTGCCCGTTGCCCAATACGCTGTGCCCGGTGGCCAGTTTATGGTGCCTTATGCCCGGTGCCCACCGTCTGGTGCCCTGTGCCTCGTGCCTTGTGGACGGTACTAGGTTTTTGATTCTTGGTGCTCAGTGCTTGGTACCTTTCACCTGGTTCTTGGTGCCCATTGGTCGCTGCGCGGTGCCCAGTGCCAAAGGCCATGTGGCTGTTGCCCTGTGCTCTGTGCTCATTGCCCGGTGGCTGGTGTTAACTGCCCAGTGTCCAGTGATTGGTGCCTGGTGGCATTTCCCCAGTGGCTGGTGCCTGGTGGTCGGTCCTCGTGCCCATCTCTGTCCCCGTGCCTGTATCCATGCATGTGCATGTTTACGCGACCGAGCTCGTGCCACGTGCTTGCCGTTTTGCGCCCACGCCCGTGCCCGCTCTTGTACCTGCTGTTGCGCCCACTCCCCTGTCCGCTCCCATCTCTGCACCCTTGCCCGTGTCTGTGTCCGTGTTTGTGCGTGGGCTCACGGTCGCCCGTATACCCGTGCCCACCAATTGCCTCCCCAGCCTGCGTCCTTTTCTGTGCCCGGCATTTGCACCCAGTCCCTGGTGCCTAGTATGTGGTGCGCTGTGCCTGGTGCCCTGTGCCCGGTGCCAAGTGCCTGGTGCATAGTGCATGGTGTGTGGTGCATGTTGCATGGTGTGTGTTGCTCTGTGCCTAGCACTTGGTGGCCGATGCACAGTTCCCAGTGTATGGTGCCTACTTCCCAGTGCCCGGTGCCTGGTCACAAGTGCTGAGTGGCCAGTGCCCAGTGCCTAATGTCATGTCCCTGGTGCTAGGCGCCCAATACCTGGTGTCAGGTACCTGGTGCGTGCTGCTCAGTGCTTGGTGCCCAGTTCCCGGTGTCTACTGCCCGGTAGGCAGTGCCAGGTGCCTGGTGCCCAGTGCCTAGTGCCTTGTGCCTGGTGACCAGTCCTTCGCGTAGGGTCTTCATGAGCTCATCTCAAGAGTCTCGGAGGCGAAGTGGTCAGAATTTGGGCCGACTCAAAATCAAGAAATCTCATCCATATGCACGTTACACACCTATATGCACATTGATGACCCCATTCATGCCCCTATGATCGCTTTCCTCTGCTTTCTAGCTTAGGATAAAGGATCTCCATGTGCCTGTCTCAATATTCTCGGGGAGACAGGGGCAAAACTCTGGCCAGCTCAAAACCATGAGAACTCATCCATATGTACGTCACACACATACAGGAACCCCAAGAACCCAACTCCTGCCCCTAGAATTGATCTCCTTTGCTCTCAAACATACAATGTAAGATCTCCATGCACCCATTTCAAGCCTCTCCAAGGCTCAAGAGGGGTTAGGATTTTGGCCCAATCAAACCCAGAAAAGCTCATCTGTATGCACGTCGCATGCTTGCATGAGCCCCAAGGACCCAACTCCCACCCCTAGAATCGTTCTCCGCTGCATTTGAACATGAAAATGCAGGATCTCCACCCATCCCTCTCAATTCTCTCTAAAGCAAAGGGGCCAGAATTTCAGAGAACTCTAACCACGAAAAATCATCCATACGCATGTCACACGCACGCACGGACCCTAAGAACCCAACTCTCGCCCCTAGAATATCTCTCCTCTGCACATAAGCATACAATGTAGGATCTCGATGTGCCCATCCCGTGCCTCTCTGAGACTAGGGGCCAGGAAAGTGGGCTGACTCAAAACCAAAAAAAAACTTGTCGATACGAATGTTGCATGCATACATGAACTGTGAGAATCCAACAGTTGCTCCTATAATCACTCTTGATCATACGATGTGTGATCCCCATGCACCTGTCTCGAGCCTCTCCGTGACTAGGGGATGCGGATTTTGGCTGAATTGAAACCAAAACAACTTGCCCATGCGCACGTTACACGCATACATGAACTGAGAGAAGCAAAATTTCACCCCTAGAATTGCCCTCCTCTGCTCTCTAACATAGGATGTAGAATCTCCATGCGACCATCAAGCTCTTCAAGGAGAATCAAGCCTCTCGGAGAGGGAGGGGCCGGGAATTTGGCCAACTCAAAACCTGAAAAACTCCTGCATACACACTAGGCACGCATACATGAACCCTGAGAACCAAACTCCCGCCCCTAGAATCGCTCTCCTCTGCTCTTAAGCATAGGATGTAGGATCTCCATGTGCCCATCACAAGCCTCTTTGAGACTAAGGGGCCAAGATTTGGGCTGGCTCAAAACCAGAAAAAGACTCGTCCATATGCATAGGCATACATCACCTCCCACATCATAGGCATACATTACCTCCCAGAACCCAACTCACACGGCTACATTTTCTCTCCTCAACCTTCAAGCATACAAAGTAGGGCCACCGAGCATCCATCTTGAGCCTCTGTGAGACTGAGGGACCGGGATTTCATCCAACGCAAAACCAGGGAAAAACTGACCATATGCATGTGGCGACATGCATACAGAACCCCAAGAAACCAACTCCCGCCCATAGAATTTCTCTCCTCTGCTCTTAAGCATGCAACGTAGGATCTCTATGCACTCATCTCAAACCTCTCCAAGACTAAGGGGTTGGGAGTCGCCCAGCTGAAACCAGAAAAACTTTTGCATATGCACTTGGGAGGCTTGAACCCAAAGAACCCAACTCCAACCCCTAGATTTTCTCTCCTCTGTTCTTGAGTATACAACATAGGATTTCCATGTGCCTATCTTGATTCTCTCTGAGAAAAAGAGGCTGGAAAATTGACCCAAGTCAAAACCAGAAAACCTTGTCAATATGCACATGCCACGCATACATGGACCCTAAGAACTGGACTCTTTCCCTAAGAATCACTCTCCTCTGCTCTCAAGAATACAACATAGGATTTCCATACGCCCATCTTGAGCCCCTCTGCGATTAGGGGCCCAGGATTTTTCACCGACTTGAAACCAAAAAAACTTGTCCGTACGCACATCTTACATATACTTAACCCCGATAACCCAGCTCTCGCCCCTTGAATTCATCACCTCTGTTCTCAAGCATACGATGTAGGATGCCTATTTCGAGCCTCTCCAAACTTAGGGGGATGGAATTTTGGCTGACTCAGGAATCAAACAATCTCGTCCATAAGCACGACACGTGCATACATAAATCTTGGGAACGTAACTCTCGCCCCTAGGATTTCTCTCCTCTGCTCTTGAGCGTAGGACGTACGATGTCCATGTGCCAATCTTGAGCCTCTTTGAGACTAAGGGGCCGGTAATTGGGCCGACTTAAAACCAAAGAATATATGTCTCCATTTGTACGTCGCATACATATATGATCGCCCGAAACTCAGCTCCCACTCCTACATTTGCTCACCTCAACTCTTGAGCATACAATGCTAGGTCACCGAGCACCCATCTAAACCTCTCTGAGAAGCAGAGGCTGGGATTTTGGCTGACTAAAAACTGGAAAACTCCTCCATACACATGTGGCATGCATAAATGAACCCCTAGAACCCAACTCTCACCCCTAGAATCGCTCTCCAATGAACTATAGCATACAATACAGGATCTCCATGCGCTCAAGTCGGGCCCCTGTGAGACGAAGGGACTAGGATTTTGGCCCACTCAAAACTAGAAAAATGACCCAAAACACATCCCTATAATCACTCTTGGATGCTCTTAAGCATACAAAGTAGGATCTCCATTTGCTCGTCTCCATTCTCTCTGAGACTTAGGGGCTAGAAGTTCAGCCAAATGGAAACTAGAAAACTTGTCCATACACTTGTTACACGCATACATGGAATCCGAGAACCCAACTGTCACCTCTAGAATATCTCTCCTCTGCTCCTAAGCATACGACGTAGGATCTCCATGCGTCTGTCTCGAGCCTCTCACTAGGAGGTCAGGATCTTTGCCAAATCAAAACCAAAAAAACTTGTACATATGCACGTTGCATGCATACATGAACCCGAGAACCAAACTCCTACCCCGAGCATCGCTCTCCTCTCCTTCCAACCATAGGAAGTAAGATCTCCATATGCCTGTCTCGAGCCTCTTTGAGACTAAGGGGCTGGAATTTTGGTTGACTCAAAACCGGAGAGAAACCCATCCATATGCACGCCGCACACACATACATGATCCCCCAGAGAACAACTCTCACCCCTTCATTCGCTCTCCTCATCTCTTGAGTATACAAGCTAGGGTCGCCCAGCACCGGTCTTGAGCCTCTCTGAGACGGAGGGGCCCAGATTTCCGCCAATTCAAAACCGGAAAAACTCGTCAATATGTATGTCGCACTAACACAAGAACCCCAAACACCCAACTTCCGTCCCTAAAATTACTCTCCTCTTCTCTCAAGCTTTCAAGGTCCAATCTCCCCTCTTGAGCCTCTCCAAGACTTAGGGATAAGGATTTTGGCCCACCTAGAACCAGAAACACTCATCCATGCAAATGTTGCACGCTTGCTTGAACCCCAAGAACTCAAATTCTGTCCCTAAAAATGCTCTCCCCTACTCTTTAGCATACAACGTAGGATCTCCATGTGCCCATCTTGATGCTCCAAGACAAAGGGGCCGGAATTCCAGCCAACTCAAACCAGAAAAAATTGTTCATATACACTTTGCATGCATATATGGACCCCGAAAACACGACCCTTGCCCCTACAATCACTCTCCTCTGCTCTTGAGAAAGAATGTAGGATCTCTATGCACCCGCCCTGCTCTTGTCTGATACTAGGTGGTTGGGATTTCAGCTGACTTGAAACAGAACTAAACTCATCCATATGCACGTCGCACGCATAAATGAACCCAGAGAATCCAAATCTTTCCCCTAGAATTACTCTTGTTTGCTCTCAATCATACAAAGAAGGATCTGCATTTGCGTGTCTTGAGCCTCTCCAAGACTATGAGGTCAGGATTTTGGCCAACTTGAAACAAGAAGAACTCACCAATATGCACTTCCCACGCACACATGCATCCCGAGAACTGGACTCCCGCCCCTAGGATCACTCTCCTCTGCTCTGTAGCATAGGACGTAGGATCTCCATGCGCCCGTCTTGAGTCTCTTTGAGACTAAGGGGTCAGGATTTTGTTCTACTCGAAACCGGGAAAAATAACTTGTCCATATGCACGTCGCACTGAAACATGATCCACACAAACCAACTTCCACCCTTACAAGTGCTCTCCTCAACTCTTGTGCAGATGAGGTAGGGTCACAGAGCACTCGTATCAAGCCTCTCTAAGATGGAGGGGCCAGGAATGTGGCCAACTTGAGACCGCAAAAACTCGTCCATACGCATGTTGCACGCATATTGGAACTATGAGAATCCAAATCCAGCCCGTAGAATTGCTCTCCTTTGCTCTCAAGCATACTGCATAGGGTCTCAATGCATCCATCCCAAGACTCACCGAGACTAATGGGTAAGTTTTTTTGGCCCAATCAAAACCAGAAACCTCACCCATACACACGTGGCACACTTGCATGAACCCCATGAACCCAACTTCCACCCCTATAATCGCTCATTTACACTCTTGAGAATACTATGTAGGATCTCCATTTTCCCATCTTGATTCTCCATGAGAATAAGGGACCACATTTTTGGCCCACTCAAAATCCAAGAAAACTCTTCCATGTGCACGTCACACACATACATGAACCTCGAGAACCAAACTCTTACCCCTAGGGCTGATCTCCTCTGCTTTTGAGCATACAACATAGGATCGCCATTTTCCTTTTCCAAGCCTCTTGGAGATGAGGGGGTCAGGATTTTGGCCAACTAAGAAACCAAATGTCGCATGCATACATGAACCTTGAGAACCTAAATCCCACCCCTAGAATTGGTCTCCTCTGCTCTTGAGCATAGGACATACAATGTCCATGTGCCCATCTTGAGCCTCTTCGAGAATAAGGGGATGGGATTTCAGCCGACTCTCCAAATTCACGTCGCAGGCATACATGATCCCCCAGAGATCAGCTCCCACATTCACTCTCCTCAACTCTCAGGCATACAGAGCAGGGTCACCAAGCGCCCATCTCAAGCTTCTCCAAGACGGAGGGGCCAGGATTTTGGCAAACTCAAAACTGGATGCCATGTCCATACGCACATTGCAAGCATACAAGAGCCCAAAGAAACCCATACAACTGGATGCCATGTCCAACTCTTGCCCCTAGAATTGCTCTCATCTGCTCTCAAGCATAAAATGTAGGAACTCCATGCGCCCATCTTGAGCCTCTCCGACACTACAGGGTTAGCATTTTGGCCCACTCAAGACTAGAATAACTCCTCCGTAGGCACGTTTCATTCTTGCATGAACCCAAACAACCCAAACCCCACCCCTAGAACCGCTCTCTTCTGCTCTTGAGCATACAACGTATGATCTCCCTCCGCCTGTCTCGATTCTCTCCAAGACAAAGGGGCCAGAAATTTGGCCGACTCGAAATGGAAAAAACTCATCCATATGCACGTCGCACGCATACATGAACCACAAGACCCAACCCTTGCCCCTAGAATTGCTCTCCGATGCTCTTGAGCATAGGACATAGAATCTCCATGCGCCTGTCCCAAGGCTCTCTGAGACCAGGGGGTTGGGATTTCTGTCGACTTGAAACCAAAAAAACTGGTCCATACGCACATCACACACATACGTAAACCCCGAGAACCAAAATCCCGCTCCTAGAATTAATCTTCTCTACTCTCAAGCATAGGACGTAGGATCTGTATGCGTCTGTCTTGAGCCTCTTTGAGACTGAGAGGCTGGGATTTTGGCTGACTCAAAACCAGAAAAAAAAACTCCACCATATGCACATAGCAGGCATACATGATCGCCTAGAACCCAACTCACACCTCTACATTCTCTCACCTCAACTCTCGAGCATACAAAGTAGGGTCACCAATACCCGTCTTGAGCCTTTCTTAAACGAGGGGGCTTGGATCTCCTCGAACGCAAAACTAGGAAAACTCGTCCATGCACCCATCAGACGCATACATGCACTCAAAGAACCCAACTCCCACACATAGAATAAATCTCTTCAGCTCTTGTGCATACAGTTTAGGATCTCCATGCGCTCATCTCAAGCCTCTCCGAGACTTAAGGGTTGGGATATCACCCCACATAAAACCTTAAAAACCCATCCATATGCACGGTGCACGCTTGCATGAACCCCAAGAACCCAACTTCCGCCTACAGTTGCTCTCACCTGCTCTTCAGCATACAATGTATGATCTCCAAGTTTCCGTCTCAATTCTCTCAGGGAAAAAGAGGCCGGATTTCTGGCGGACTTGAAACCAGAAAAACTCGTCATCACCGGAGAACCTGACTGTTCCCCCTACAATCAGTCTCCTCTGCTCTTGAGCATACAACTTAGGATCTCCATGCACCCTTCCCATGCCTCTCTGAGAGTAGGGAGCCAGGATTTGGATGGACGTGAAACAAAAAAAGAGCTCGGTGGTACCAAAGTCTTGCCCCTAGAATTGTTCTCCTTTGCTGTGGAGCGTACAGCGTAAGATCTCCGTGTGCCTCCAAGCCTCTCCAAGACTAGGGGTTCGGGATTTTGGCTGCCTCAAAAAAAGAAAACAAAAACTCATCCATACGCACATTGCACGCATACATTAACCCCAAGACAAACAAACTCCGACCCCTAGAATCCCTCGTCTCTGCTTTTGAGCATAGGACGTAGGGTGCGTCCATTTTTAGCCTCTCCAAGATAAGGGGCCAGGATTTTGGCTGGCTCAAAAGCAGAAATAAAGTGATCCATATGCAAGTCATACGCAACATATGATCCTCCAGAACCCACCTCCCACCCCTACATTTGCAATCCTTTACTCTGGAGCATACAGAATACGGTCACCAAGTGCCCGTCTCAGACGGAGGGGCCAGGATTTTGGCCAACTCCAAACCAAGAAACCTTGCTAATAGGAACATCGAACGCATACAAGAACCCCAAGAACCCGAATCCAGCCCCTAGAATTGCTTTCTTCTCCTCTCTAGCATACAACTTAGGATCTCCATGCGCACATCTTGAGCCCCTCCGACACTACGGGGTTAGGATTTCGTCCATTTTAAGACCAGAATAACTTGTCCATAGGCACATTGCATCCTTGCATGAACCCCAAGAACCCAGCTCCCACCCCTAAAATTGCTCTCTTTTGCGCGTGAGCATACGACGTAGGATCTCCATGCGCCTGTCTTGATCCTCTCCAAGACTAAGGTTCCGGAAATTCGGCTGACTCAAAACCGGAAAACCTTGCCCATGTGCACGCCGCACGCATACATGAACTACAAGACCCAACCCTTGCCCCTCAAATTGCTCTCCAATGCTCTTGAGAATAGGACTTAGAATCTCCATGCACCTGTCTCAAGCCTCTCGGAGACTAGGGGGTCGGCATTTAAGCTGACTTGAAACCAAAAAAACTGGTCCATACGCACGTCGCACATGTACGTGAACCCCAAGAATCAAACTCATCCTCCTATAATTTCTCCCCTCTTCTCTCCAGCGTAGGACATAGGATCTTTATGCGCCTGTCTGGGGAATCTTCAAGACTAAGAGGCCGGGACTCAAAACTGGAAAAAAACTCCTCCATATGCACGTCGCAGGCATATGTAATCCCTAGAACCCAAATCACACCCCTACATTCCCTCACCTCAACTCTCAAGCATACAAAGTAGGGTCACCGATACCCGTCTCGAACCTTTCTTAAATGAGGGGGCCTGGATTTCCTTCAATGCAGAACTGGAAAAACTCATCAATAGGCACGTCACACGCAAACATGAACCCCAAGAACCCAATTCCTGCCTAGAACTGCTCTCATCTGCTCTTCAGAATACAGTGCATGATATGCAAAGGCCTGTCTGGATTCTCTCAGAGAAAAAGAGGCCAGAGTTTTGGCCGAATTGAAACCAGAAAGACTCGTCATCACCCAAGAACCTGACTGTTCCACCTAGAATCAGTCTCCTATGCTCTCGAGCATACAACATAGGATCTCCATGCACCCGTCCCAAGCCTCTCCAAGAGCAGGGAGCCAGGATTTTGGCTGACTTGAAATAGAACAAAAAACTTGGCTGTACGCATGTCGCACAGATACATGAACACCAAGAATCAAACTCTTGCCACTACAATTGCCCTCCTCTGATGTGGAACGTACGACATAAGACCTCCGTGCACCTGTGCCAAGCCTCGCCAAGACTAGGGGCTCGGGATTTTGGCTGGTTCCAAACCAAAAAAATTCATCCGTGCGCATGTTACACGCATACACAAACCCCAAGAACCGATCTCTCACCCCTATAATCCCTCTTCTCTGCTTTTGACAATAGGACATAGGGTGCGCCCATTTGGAGCCTCGCCAGGATAAGGGGCCGGGATTTCAGGTGACTCAAAACCGGAAAAAAAGTAATCCATATTCACTTCATACACAATACATGATCCCCCAGAACCCACCTCCCACCCCTTCATTGGCTCTCCTCAACTCTGGAGCATACAAAACACGGTCACCGAGCGCCCTTCTAAAGCCTCTCTCAGAAGGAGGGGCCAAAATTTTGGCCAACTGAAAACCAGAAAAACTTGTTAATAGGCACATTTCACGCATACAAGAACCCAAAGAGCCCAAATCCTTCCCTTAGAATAGCTCTCCTCTCCTGTATAACATAAAGCTTAGGATCTCCATGCGCTCATCTTGAGCCTTTCGGACACTAAGGGGTAGGATTTCCTACCACTCAAGACCAGAATAACTTGTTGATAGGCATGTTGCACCCTTGCATGAACCCCAAGAACCCAAATCCCATCCCTATAATTTCTCTCTTCTGCTCTTGAGCACAGGACATTGAATCTCCATGTGCCTGTACCAAGCCACTCCAAGACTAGGGCGCCGGAATTTCAGCAGACTCAAAACCAGAAACCTTCAACATACGCACGGCACACACATACATGAACCTCGAGAGCCCAACTCTCGTCCCTCATTTGCTCTCCTCTGATCTTGAGCATATGATGTACAATCCCCATGTGCCTGTCCCAAGCCTCTCCGAGACTAGGAGGACAGGATTTTGGCCGACTTAAAAGCAAAAGAACTCTTCCATACGCACTGTGCATGCTTACATGATCCCCAAGAACCAAACTCCCTCCCACCCATAGAATCGCTCTCATCTTCTCTTGATCAGAGGACGTAGGATATCCATGATTCCATCTTGAGCCACTCCAAGACTAAGAGGCTGGGATGTTCTTTGCACCCCACCCTTTTCTCTCTCTGCTTAATCATCATCGTGCATCGGAACAAGTCTCTTAAACTTGTTGAGTGTGCCTTTTAAGCATACCTAGAGCTGGGACTCAACGTTAGAGGTCATCCTTGGCCCGGGGATGGGGCACAATCAAGATGTGCTGCTTATGAAGGCAATTTATAACATTGACATTGACAACAATTAGTGAGCATGGTTGTGGAGGTGGATAAGATGGAGAACACTGAAAACTGCACCCACGACACATTCAAATGTTGCAAGACTAGAAATTCTGACTGCCAAGGTGAGGCCTAAACAGGTTTCCATCAGTTCTGCAAAACCAAACTATACCAATTAGAACAATTTCCATTGCGTTCCATGAAAGGTCCATGAACGGACTCAAAACTGAGCAAACCTCACTTCTCATCAGGCGTTCTTTCAAAACTGTTAAGAATGTGGAAAATAAGATGATGAAAAGGAAACTGAGTGGGTTTGACTTAAATGTGGACTGCCAACATCTTAATCCCACTATAGAACAAAGAAAAGGGGAAGAAAGGAAATGACTGAAAGATCCTTGTGCAACCTAGGAGGCGTAACACTCTCCCAATGGCTATTCGTGCAGGAACCAGAGCGTAATGAAATGTTTTCATTGTCAGCATTGCCAATTTGATCACTTGATCACTTATCATTGTCCTTTTTTTTTCTGCCTTCATGATCTTCCATTGCAAAATGTCACATCTGCTGCCCCTGTCAAGGTGCTCCAAACATGTCGATTGAGACTCAAGGCTGGATGGACCCGACGTTTGCCCGATGCGAATCCCCAGTTTTTGTTCCATATGCAGTTGCACTGAGTACTGGGGGCCCTACAGCTAGGATCTCGTCCTGCAATTGCCCACACACTACCTTGGAGCAGTAATAGAGACATGTGGCCAAATTGTCCATGGGCTTCAGGAGACATGTGATTGGTCAGAAAAGAAAACCCTTATTTTTCTTCCTTGTATGCTGTGGGACCTGCTGGCATGCCGAAAGAAGCAATCTGGTCCCAAAGCTCACTCTGGCTACTTCTAAAAAAGTGAATGAAACTCTTTGAGCCAGCATCCCTGAGCCATAGACACCCGAGAACCACCGGATTTAGATCCCCCATTATACTTGCATCCGTTGTTGCTTCATAAATGAGGAGGACTAAGAATCCCGGTCACGGCCCTTCATCCCACAAATGTTCACTAGAAGCAACAACAACATGCCTGTAAAAAGCATAAGAGCATCATGAGCATCCCATGCAGTGTCACATTGCAGGTTGTTTGTTGTTGTCCAAACTCCCACAGGCTTTGGGAAGCCAGGAATCTGCTGGGTACAGACTCGTGCTCGCTGTCTGGTGGCCATTGGCTGGTGCCTGGTGCCTGGTGCCCGGTTCCCAGTGCCTGGTGCCCAATGTGTAGTGCCAATTTCCCGTTGGCTGGTGCCCAGTTCCTTATGCATGATGCCCGGTGCCTGTTTCTCAGTGCCTGATGCCCAGTGCCTGGTGCCCAATGTGTAGTGCCAATTTCCCGTTGGCTGGTGCCCAGTTCCTTATGCATGATGCCCGGTGCCTGTTGCTCAGTGCCTGATGCCCAGTGCCTGGTGCCCAGTGCTTGGTGCCCAGTGTCTGGTGCCGGGTGCCCTCTGCCAGGTACCCAGTGCCTGGTGCTTGGTGCTGGGTGCCCGATGCCCAGTGCCCAATGCCCCGAACTCGGTGGCTGGTGCCTGGTAGCCTGTGCCTGATGGCTGATGCCTGGTGGCCAGTGCCTTATGGTCGGTGACAGTTGCCTCGAGCCCGATGCCCAGTGCGTGGTGCATAGTGCCTTGTGCCCAATGCCTGGTGGCCGGTGCCCATTGGCTGGTTCTTGGTGATTGGTGCCCGTGCCCGTGCCTGTGTTCGTGCCTGTTGTTTTTTTCTATGTGCATGTATTGCTTGTGGTTATGAGTGCGCAGGATACGTTGGTCCCGGGAGTGGAGGAGATGCATCGTGAGCACACAGTATCCTGGCGTATCCTCACAAAATCCCGGGATTTGTGCCCTTGTGTGCTTGTTTCCACCCTGTCCACATGGCCTGTTGACTCTTTCTACTAGGGTGCTCTCACATGGTTGACCTGGTTGAGCATCATTTTGATGCAAAGTTTTTATGCATGCTTGAGAGACCTAGATTAGTCACTTGTTCAGAGACTTTTAGGAAAACTATAGGTTTGTTTTCTGCTTGAGTTTGTCTAGGTGCCCTCGGGTTATCCGAGTTTGGAAACCCAACTTCGAGGGGGCAAGCAAGGACTTTTTCCTCGCAATTTGCAGGTCGCCGGCGAGCTTCGCTCGCCGGCTGCTGGTTGAGGATCGACTAGCGATCCTCACCCGTAAGAGGGGCACCTCAACTTGCTTAGACACTTATGTTGTTTTTAGGATGGCTGTCTGACGTTTCTGACTCTAGCTCACTCCACAGTGGACCATTTTCCATGAAACAAGTTTTGATCTGCTCCTTAGGCAATTCTCACCTGTGCCCGTGCCCGTGCCTGTTCCAGTGCCTGAGTCCGCGCTTGCGCCCATGCCCGAACCTCCACTCGCGTCTGTACCCGTGGCCGCTCCTGCCATTTGTGTCTACACCCGTGCCTTCACTCACCATTTGCACCCAGTCCTCGGTGCCCAATGGCTAATGCCCGGTGCCCAGTACCCAGTGCCTGGTGCCCGGTGCCCGGTGCCTGGTGCCTGGTGCTCGGTGGCTGAAGGCTGATGGCCGGCGGCCCATGGTCTGTGGCTGGCAGCTGGTTCCTAGTGGCTGTTGCCCAGTGGCTGGTGTGTGGCGGTGAGTGGCTGGTGCTCGGTTCTTGGTGGCCCGTACCTGGTGCCCGATTGTGGGCTCCTGGTGTTTCATGGAGAATACAACACTGTGTAGTACAGTACAGCTAACGCTATGCTACACAGCCAGATCAGTTCTATAAATACAATTCATGGCTAGAAAAACTTTTTAGTGTTCCTTTGAGCATAGGACGTATGTTCTCCATGTGTTCATCTCGAGCATGTTTGCAACCAAGGGGGAAAAGACTGGATTGACTTGAAATTGGAAGGACTCATTCATACGCAGGTCACACACCCATATGGGCATCCAAAACTAGACCCCCACTAAAAGAATCCATTGAATCTCCCTTCAAGCATGAAACATAGATTGTTTTTGTGCTTGTATGTAGGGTCTCTTAGATCAAGGGACCATGAAACGGCCCAGATGACAGTCTTAAGAACTCATCCATGCACAGGTGGCATACCCACATGGTCATCAGAAACCCAAGTCTAAGTAAGAGGACTACGTGTCACGTTTCCTTGAGCATGGGAAGAGGGGATTTTTGGGTCTCCAAGATTAAGGGGGAAATAAACATTTCCTGAATCCAAAGTGCCGTACAAGAAATGCAGTTCATGACAGAAAAATTCGTGAAGAGCGAGTGGATGAGAAAGCACGTGAAGACAAGGGTGAAAAACTTCATCAGGTTTTGAACATGTTCGATGTGAGCACATTGAAGACAAATTTCAGACCATGGAAGGGAGGTGAACGGAAAGGGAAGCAAAAAAACAAAAATGTAATGTCCATGGAAAGACCAAGTTCAGAAAGGGAAGATATTCTGCCCTTTCTTTCTTGGTATAGTGCCTGATGCAAGTTGCAAGAAGTGTGCAACACTTTTTAACCATTTTACAGGGCAACAAATAGACGGCTTCTTCTAGACTTCCTCAAAACCCACTATCCAATTCTCATTGTGCAAATGACATGGTTGGGGGCATCCTAGCTCTGTAGGAATTTGCATCATAAGATAGACTTAAGTGTTTTTCTGAGAGGTGTTTCCATTCCCTATCCCTTCCCTCACAAAAGATGTTTGTAGCTGGCCATGCATGCTGGAAAGTAGCGTCAGCACCAGCATCACCACCACTGACACCACCACCACCAGCACCACCGGCACCTCGAGCACCACCACCACCACGACCATGACCATTACCACACCCTCGAGCATGTTTAGCAGCAGTAGCAGCAATATGCCTTGCTGCTAAAGGCACGGACGGTTTTTTTCTCTCTCCTTTGATGTGGTGCATTTTTAATGCATGTATTTGGCAACAGAATTAAAACATTGCTCAGGAAAGGTAAGAGACCATATGTCTTTTTTTCTTCAACGTCTAAGAGAACAAGTGTTTTTCAATATGCTAGTAGCTGCCATACAGTTCACATGGTTGAGTGGATGAAGACAATGCTGAAACGTACACTACGGGATACTATAGACCAAATCAAGAACCAAGGTAATTCCTTTTTATTTCTCCTCCAAGTCCTAACAACACAATCAACAACCTGTCTTCTTCAAACATTGAGTCGTAACAAACCAAACAATCATATGCCAATTTTGGATCCCCCCCCCCCCCCCCCCCCCCCCCCCCCCCCCACCCCCC
>SZWC01005387.1:101109-120438 GCA_023375785.1 Penium margaritaceum | reverse complement strand
CCGTCGACATGGCCTACCCATCAGGTACAGTCCCATTAGCCACTGTTTTATTTTGTGGATGGATCTGACTGGTTATGCCAGGCTGGCATGCATGTACATGGCAGGACATTTAGAGCTCCACTATTGGAGCTCATGTAGTACGCGTGGCGACCTCGACTGGATGGTCACTTGAAGATATCTTGACATTTCAGCATATTAATCACCAATCTGCTTCCTGTTTTCAAAATCACTTCATTTTTTTCCTTTGGTTTCCGAAATCATATTATTGCTAAACCATGAACAAACCGAATCCTTGATCCCACGTTAACATACAAATGTGGAGTTGCGTTGTCGACTCTATTTTCCACCTGCCGTTTTGTTGGCTTTGCCGCCCGTTTGCAACACCATGCCAGTTCGCGGGTATTGCTGGTTTGTGAACTTCACCGGTTCACACCAGGCAATCGGGCGAGTTGACGGGGAGTACCATATGTCCGGTTGCTGGTCACTAAGCCGGTTCCGGACTGAAAGTCATCGGTCCGGAATAGAGGTCTAGGGTTTCGATGGGCAAGTCAGTCCATCCTAGCCTCGCTCTTTGACCTGAGTAAGACGACGCAGAGGTCTTCTCTGTCACTTTTCTGGACTTAGGCCACCCGTCTGGGGGCCTCCAAGAGCCATGACCCCTAGGAGGGCTCCCATGTCATCATCAGGCAGGGATTCTTCCTCTCTGCCTGTCTCAACGTCTGCAGCATCTGCCATCCGCTTGACCCACGCAGATTTTGCCCCGCCTCCCACCGGACGCCTCCATGGGGATGCCCTTACTCTTGCCCTCTCACGGCACTGCAAGCCTGTCCCTTCGGCTTCGAAGAAGCCGGGATTTTTTTGCGGCAGCTGCGGTGTCACACAGAGTGGCACATGCGATCACATCAGGGAACACTTCGGTGTACCCAATAGCAACATCTCCTGCTGTGCCTACCCTCCTCCCCTTGCCCGAGATGTCCTGGGTCTGGAGAGATCTCTCCGTCCCCATGCAACGTGGAAGCCAGCCTGCCTTCGTCTGTACAACGGTCTCGGGGAATCATGGGGCACAAGCACAAAACCAGTGAAATGGCATGCGCTCTTGGAGTCAAGGCAGTGAGAGGCAGATCTGGAGAGGGCAGGAGTTCCTACAGGGAGTGCAGGGAATGCTGACATGGCAGATCCTATTTCTGCTGGTCCTTCTACTGTGGACTAGGTACAGCAGCAGCAAGAGTTTTTTATGCGAGCTGCAGATCTACGCCAGCAAGCAGATCTGTCACAGCAGCTGTTGCAGCAGCCCGTTCCTCTTGCCGACATCAACCGCATGGCCGGGATGGTGCAGACTTCTATGCGCCCACACTGCGATGCCACAGAAAATGCAGCCTACCAGATGGCAATTGTTAAGCTTATGTGTAGAGGGGCCCTGCCGGTGAGCTTCTCCAGGGAGCCATGGTTGAACGACGTGGTGCGCACTGGGAGGCTGACCAACTCCACCTTTTGTCTTCCAGGCCGGTCCACTGTGGTTGGCGACATCTTACCGAAGCTTGATGCCAATCTAGCTGTGGAGGATGAGCTGCTTAAGCAAGGGTGGGCCATCTACGGGTGCACAGTGGCTGTTGATGAGTGGGCTGACTAGCAGCAGCGGCCCATCTATAATGCCATGGCTGTGAACGCAAAGGGGCCATGCCATGTCTTCTCACGGGATGCCAGTGGGAGAGTGAGAAACGCTGAGCATATGGCCGGCATGATTGAAGAGGCCATCAAGGAGGTGGGGGTGCGCAACGTTTTCAGCGTCATCTGCGACAACACAGCTGTGAACAAGCGCGCTTTCGAGGACCTGAAGGGCAAGTACCCGGGCATCCTGTGGCAGGGGTGCTGCGCCCATAACCTGGACCTTGTCCTCAAGGAAATTGGAAAGGGGGACTGGGGTGCTGCCATCCTAAGCCGGTGCATAAAGGTGGTCAACTTTTTCCGCAACAACAACATGCCCCGCACGTGGCTGAAGCAGGCATCAGGCGGGCGAGTCCTCATGCAGAAGTGTGACACACCCTTTGCCTCGGCGCACGCCATGCTGCAGCGCTTGATGGACATGCGTCCATTTTTGCTGAAGCTGGTGAACCACGACTGTTGGAAGGGGATGGGGAGCCAGAGAGATGGGCTCTTCAAACAGAGGAAGAAGGCTGTACGTGGCTTCATCCGCCGCCGGGTTTTTTGGCTGCAGGTCCACCAGTTCAGAGATCTCATGACGCCGGTGGTGAAGGTGTTGCGCATGGAAGACAGTCCGGGTGGTCAGGCAGGCGAGATGTACGAGAGCCTGCACCAGTGAGCTGAGGGCCCTTTCGTTGAGCAGGAGCAGGAAGCCTGCCAAGGTGGGTAATGCGCAGGTCAAGCACGCCATGCAGCGCCTTGTGACTCGCTGGAAGAACGACATGAGCTGCCCCCTCTACGTTGCTGCACGCCGTGTGCATCCGTTGCACTTCGGGAACGACCTTGGGGGGGATGTGGAGATGGTGCAGGCTTGGGCGGTAGTAGTGGAGGCACAGGTACCTGAGAAGAACCGCGACGAGCTGTAGACTCCGCTTGAGGCATTCCAGCTTGGCCGGGTGACACCCGAGGTCATCCCATTGACCACCAAGCGCCTAAGCGACAAGGCTCACGCAGCTGTGGCCAAGGTGGTGACGGGCATTCTGAAGCCCTTTGAGTGGGCATCATTGCACCTTGCCCACCTGCCCGCCTTGCGTGAGCTGTCCATCAGGCTGTTGGCACAGCCCTGCTCCTCCCCAGACTGCGAGCACATTTTTTCAGCGCACCAGCTGATCCATACCGCCCGTCGAAACCGCCTTAAGGTCTGTACCTTGGAGATGCTGGTCCGGTGCAACGTCCGACTGCGTCGGCAGTACAAGGCAGGCAAGGGCCGATGCAAAGCACCTATTTTCATGGTCCCTGATGATTCAGAGAGTGAGGAAGATGGTGAGATAGTCCCGGACGAGGTGGAGGAGGAGGAGGAGGAGGTGGAGGAAGAGCAGGAAAGCTCAGAGGAGATGGAGGATGAGGAGGAGGTGGTGGTTGAGGGCGAGGAGGAGGAGGAGGAGAATGAGGAAGATGTGGCAGCAGTCCAGAAGCAGCAAGAGAAGCTGAGTGAGGCCAATGGAGAGGACCCCCCCTCCTTTTCACGGAGCATCCACACCAGGGCTGAAGCAGAAGCCCTGATTGAGGGAGTGGGAAAGGCGCCAGCCCGTGGTCACAGCCGTCGGCATGCAAGAGAGGGGGCTGGACTGGAAGTGGGCACAGGTGAGGATGAGGTTGAGGGTGACAGAGGGGAGGAGGACAATGGAGGAAATGAGGGGGAGGAGGAGGTAGCAGAGGGGAATGGAGAAGGAGAGGGAGGAGATTGGAATGGGGAAGGTGGGAATGAATCAGGAGATGGGGGACAGGATGAGGAGGCTGAAGCTGGTGAACTGGAAGAGGAGGAAGATGAAGAGTGTGGTGAATGGGCTGATGACCAGGGTCGGGATGTAGAGGAAGTGGAAGGTGGTTGTGGCATGGACGGTGCGGATGGTGGAGGAGAAGGGGAGCCTGAGGCGGACCATGGAGCTGCACGACCCAGGCTGGCAATGCGCAGGGCACAGGCCAAGCCCACTGCCACCAAAGCTGGTGGTACAGCAGCCTCCAAGTCTGGGAGTGCAGCAGGAGGAAAGGCAGGGGTTGGAGGCAGCAACAAAGGAAAGGGAGCAGCCTCTAAGGCTGCTGTTGGAGAAGCCTCTAAGGCTGCCGGTGGAACAGCCTCTAAGGCTGCCGGTGGAGCAGCCTCTAATGCTGCCGGTGGAGCAGCCTCTAAGGCTGCAGATGGAGCGAATTCAAAGGCTGGTGGTGCAGCCTCGAAGGCTGCCAAAGGTGTTGCACCAGCAAGCAAGGGAAAGCGGGGCCTTGAAGCACCTGTCGACAAGGCTGCCACCATTGCTTCAAAGTGCCTGAGGGGAGGGGGAGGCCATTAGTGGCATAGGGGGAGGGACAGATAGGGGCTAGGGGTAAGGGGGAGGGGAGGGGGGGGGGGGGGGGGGGGGGGGGGGGGGGGAGGGGTTGTCGTAGACCCCGTTGCATGTCTTCCTTGCAGGCCCCCACTCACTTGCAGGTCCCCTTGCACTTTCTTATTGCATGCCCATGCCATGACCTGTTGCTTGAGACGTGCTTGAATTTACCACTATTTATCCAGCTCTTCCTTTGCTTCCCTGCTTCATGCCTCACAAGTTCATGTCGGAGGAATTGAGCGTCAATCCATGCATCGACTGCATGAGGCCCATGACTTAAGGGGCTTGAAGCAAAGTCAGTGTGAGTATCTGGAAATGATATCATGGACTGAGAAATGTAGTGATGAGTTAATGAAGGAGAGTATGTGTAAGAAAAATATGTCTTGTCTAAAAGTTTTGCAAGATGTGTGTTAGCAAATGTAATGTCAGAGGAAGAGGTGGTTTTGTTTTCAACACTGGGATTGCATGGTAACCGGTGTGCCGGGATATCGATGTGCCGATGTGCCGATGTGAGGGGGGTAGCACATCGATGTGCCGCAGTGCACATTGATGTGACGGGGTTCGGGGTGGCCAGGTCAACATAGCCTACGGTCCACCGTTTCAAGAACTGTTTGTTTCTATAGCTTCCTAGCAAGCTCCTTAACAATGGCATGGTCCATGTTGACCGGTCCAGCCGCGTGATAAAATTCTCTGTAGTTCACACGTGCCACATTGCGCGAGGAGGGTTGTACTGGCAGTGGAGATGGTGTTTTGGAACTTTCTGTGCTGTTCTAGGGTGTTTGGGCTTGTAGCCCGGGCCGTGTGTGCGGAGCACTGGAATCTGTGCTGCGTAAGTCAGTGGACGTCAAAAGTTCTGTGGGAACTGACGATGTTTCTCTTGTGTTCCTCTCTTGGTGTGGAGGTTGTGAGTGTACAGTGAGTGTGTAAGGCACAAACACAGGCACACACACATAGTCTGGGTACTACTCAGGGATGGTATTGTGAGGAACATGACGCAGAGTGCAGAACTGTTTGTAGGGCATGTGCTCCAGGAAGGAGGTATCTCTGCTCTCTAGGAAGTGGTGGTGCATGGGATCCCAGAATCGCCACGCTTTGGAGGCTTTAGAGACACCTATAAAGGCACACCATCGGCCTCGCGGGCTAATTTTATGGTCTCTTTGGGGCTTCGCAAACCACACGCATGCCATTGTGCCCCAGACCCTTGCTGGCCTTGAGTAAGCCTTCTCCTTCAACCACCACTCTCATGGCGTGACTGCCTTGGGCAGAGGCCCTTGTGGCACCCTGTTCTACACCCACGTAACATACTTGACGGCTTCCTCCCAGAAGCCAAAGGACAGACCAGACTCACTCAGCAGGGTGCGCAACGCACCACCAAGGGTCCTGTGCCACCTTTCAGCCACACCGTTTTGCTGTGGTGTGTATGTTGCGGTGGTTTGATGATCTATACCTTTGGCCTTCAATTCTGCTGTTAGGACACCCATTCCGCAATGGCATGTCCCCGCTTCTGGAATCCGCTTGTGGGGAATCCGACCCACAATGGCAGGGTCCTCACATATAGAGACCTCTCCAGCATTCCGTCGACCATGTCCCCGCTTCTGTGGCTTCCGTGCGGATGGGGAAGTCAAGGCTCATAAATGGATCTGTCCAGGCTTCCACACCTCCGGTTTGGTCTCTGGCTGATGACGACCTGGCCAACATGGCCGACGACCCGGTGGTCTCATCAGTAACCACAGGTAGTCCCAAGCCAGTGCCTATGTCAGTTCCCACTGACACACCTGTTCCTATGTGTGTACCAGTCTCCACAGATACAATTGTTCTTGTGCCTGCGTCAGTCCTAACTATCACATCTGATCCCGTGCTTGTACAATTCCCCACAAGCATACCAGGTCCGTGACCTCTGTGGGTCCCTCCTGTCTCACCTACATTGATCCCTGTTGCCTCCTCTAGGCCCATCCATGTGTCACCTACGTCTTGACCCTCTTCTCCCGAGGCAGCACCCTCTGAGACGATACGCTCGCAGCTTGCTCCCCAGTTCAATGTGAGCACCTTGGATTCAGGCTACTCACATGAGCCTGGTGGTCTTCATCAACCGCTGGCCTCTACGGCTCATCGAGGTGTTGATTCATTGCTTAGAAACATTGCCCACAATGTTAGGTGCAGAGACCCTGGCACGAAGGCCCTTGGCCTTAGTGGCAAAACGGACTGTAGTGAGGTGCAACTAGCATGCCCTGTCACTCACAAGTTGGCCTCTTGAATTTTTTGGTCAGCTATGATGTCGCAGCTGGTCTTGTGGTGGTTAGGCCTAGTCTAAAGGCGTGTGACACAGTCACCTGGAGCTCTCTCTCTGGGCGTGATCCAGGAACGTTGAAGGAGGCGCTTTCGGCTGAGGACACAAAGTTGTGGCGCGCTGCTTGTGAGGATGAACTTAAGGCCCTTCAAGGTATCCTCTTGATTGTATCTCCATGAATAGAGGCCGGGAACAATGACAAGGCAGTCCTTCATGCTACCTACAGGATGAAGAACTTCTTTTTGCATTTGTGTTCCTTGGGATGGAGTTCTTGTACGACCACCGACAATGGATACTCTTGCTTCACCGGGCACGTTTCACCCGCATTGTGGGGGAGTGATTACACCAGATGCGCGGAGTACCGCAAAGGTGGATGATTTACCACAGCTGGGGGAGATTGTGGACGTGATCTTGTACTTGTACCTTATTGGCTCTCAAGTGCACTTGGCCACGATCACTAAGCCCGATGTTGACTTTGCAGTCAAAATTCTTGAGCAGTTCTCAATGTGTCCATCATGCGGATGTCGGATTGGTGCGAAATGTTGTATCCATGTCTTATCTTGAACTCTACTCTCCTTGGTAGTGTTTGGTGGTAACTGAAAGCTACAAGAAAAGTGACTTGGCATGGAGCCCTAACAGGCGTAGTCGGACAGGCTATGTGTTCCTGTTTGGTGGCACTTCCCTACTGCGGTGTACTGATAAGAAAGACTTCATTTCACATAACATGTCAGAGGCAAATCCCGTTGCGCTAGGGGCTTGGGCTGCTGAGGTTGTAGCTCTAGCCATTGTTTCAAAGTTGGGTCTGTCTATTCCATCCATCATTTTGCACTGTGAAAACCAGGGTGTCCTTGCCATTGTAGATAAATTTGGTGTGCTCCATGCTTGCACGAAGAAAATTATTGTTAAGCATGAATTTCTGCCTTATTTGGTGGAGCAATGGGTGTTATGCGTCATCTGGGTCGACAAAGACATGTAGCGGGGTGAGAACCTGACCAATTCACTCGCGTACAAGAAGTTTACGGTGGCCATTTGCTGTATGAGGCTAAGTCTATTGCCTGAGGATGGCTAAATGTGAGATCCATATGTGTATGTACTATTGAGCATCTTGTTGCGTCCTTGTTTCCCTTTTGCAAGCGTATGGTCATGCGTTTTATTGGGTTATGAGGGATGTTGTCAGGTAAGCCATCCTTGTCTCTTTGTATAACTTGCTCTTGCAATGTGAGTCATTCCTGTCTGTTAGTACAGCTTACTGTGACCTCTCCGCCATGTCCATGCTCGTGCAGATCCTTGATGTGGACCCACCCGGCGCCGGAGCACTGACGGGTGGTGGCTCCACCCACTAGCAACTGCCAGACAGGTGCCACGATGTCCTCGGTGCTTGTTGGGATGCTCTACAGTTTTTCTACAAGCAGTATAGTTTCCTCGGTGGAGAAGCTTCTAAGCCTGATTTGTATGTTTTGCACTGTCTGTCCACTGATCTATTGCGGACCAGTGCGTGTGACCATCGATAGCGTCTAGCTTGAAATTTACATTTGTAGATTGAGACGGTTTTGCGTTTGGATACCTGTGTGCAGAGTTACAGCCAAAACAATGGTTTTGGGCCTGTTTTAGGAAAGACTGACACCGACGCGTGCGTCAACCGCCGTGCGCCGCGGCAGGGATTTATGCTTTGTTCTTGTCAGTTGTCATTTTTCTCTGCATTACTAAGCTATTCAAGCTCATGATACTTTGAGCGTCTTCCTAGCTTAACCCTTGATGTTTCTTGCACCTCCTTTGCTTGCTAGTGCGCCAGCTGACTGGACAGTCTCGCCACGTCAGCAACAACAAGTCTAGGAGGCGTTCTAGCAATTTCTCATGGTATGAGAGCAACGAGACCTTTCTTGCTAAGCTGCACTGCAGATTCGCAACACCGGCAGCAGTAGTAAGAGTGACCCCCGCCGCAGTATCCTGGGACCCATCACAGTCGTTTGCTACAGCGACACCACAAAGCATTCCCCACTACCTCACTGCGTGAGCTGCGGTAGTTACAAGCTCCAGTAGCCACGCCGAGCGGTAGCAGCAGCATCGGGTGGTAGAAGAAGTTGTGTCTGGATGCCCATCTATACAAAAAAAGAGGGAGAATCAGCTCGCACCAGCTCGCGGAGGCAGTCGCAAGCAATGGCAGCACGCAGCGGCGGTGGCAACTTGTAGCAGCCGTGGCGTCAGCAGCCGCAAGTATCAACAACAATGTAGCAGCGGCGGTAGAAGCAGCAGTAGTAGCACGACAGTAGTAGCTGACGCGACAGCAGCGAGAAAGGGGGTGACCCTGTCACCCCCACCAGTCACGTGGATTCCGCATGACTTCCACAATATCAAATAAAAAACTGCTTGCGTACATACGCTAGCATGAAAAAACGCTAGCGTTTTTTTCCGCCAACATAATAATGCTGATGTCATTGTCAGCTTTGCCCACATCAATAGCTTTGAGGTCAAAACATTAGACTTTCTAAACATTTCAAATCCTCAAAAAATGTTGTCATTTTTGTGTTCAGAGTACGTTTATGTTTGGCCTCATACAAAGCACTACGGTGGCGCCCATGCGTCACAAGGGCAAAGGGTCAAGAGACCCCTCCTCCTCGTCCTCCTCTTTGGGCATCATGAGTCCACAATTTCAATCACTTGTAATCAAGGAGCTCCGTCAGACGTAGGATGAGATGCGCCAGCAGCAGTAGCAGCAGACCAACACGTTGTAGGAGATTGCGGAGTTGCTACGGAGCCGTTTGGGGCCCTCACAGCAGCCACTAGGAGGATCTACTAGTGTTGTACCATTTTTTCTGCATTCTATGTTTAACACACTGCTGCAACCTGAGCACCCCTCATCACAGGTTGACACTTGAGATGAGGAGGAGGTAGAGGATGACACATGTGAGGACCAGATCCGTGTGCTCAAAGAGCATCTTTGTGAGCTACGTTTGGGGTCACAGCCTTTTACTCCGCCACCTTCTCACCGTCGGCATCAGGTATGTCATTTAGCAGCGTTCACCCTTCGTGGCATTTCTCTCAGTGATGGTCTCCCTTTACCTTGTCTAGTACCTCTTGAGCTTGAGGTTGTCCTCCCCACAGAGTGGCAACCAAAGGACTTTCAGACACCTCTATCCCGTTATGATACTGACGAGGGTTTTGATTGCTAGGAGACCTTGTTTCAGGTGTGGGCCAACTCTGAGGGCGTGTGGCCTTAGTGCTAGAGCCAGTACCAGGCTCGCAACGCTCACCAGGTTCAAACAGTAGCGAGGGCAATGCGCGGTCTACTCTAGGCCATGCCGCCAAAGACTATGGTTGACGTCCGTCCCTTCCTGGGGGAGACCGGAACGGGGATTGGATTTGATCTGCGCTAAGGATGGGAGCTGGTCCTGACACTTCTTGCTACAGAGACCCATGCCAAGAGTGCGGCCAGACTGCGTGAGCCCCACTCTCTGCGTCAGGGTCCCACAAAGCTTGCAGCTGTCCACTAGAGGTGGGCAATATGGTTTTACACGCGCCTTAATACTTGTGACAGGATGCAACTCTGGGTACTTGACACTGTGATGATGGGGGCCCACTTTGGACCACGTGAAGCTCTTTACGAGCTTCGATCATGTGGCCCTCCGTGAGCTGTCGGGGTCACTACAGTTGCTTCCTTAGGCCCATCGCTACTTCCTCCAGGCCACATCGGCTCATGAGGAGGCTATTGCCCATCAGCAGAGTCTACTTGTTGCAATAGTCACTACGACCCCTCCTATGCCGCACTCCTAGTTCACTAGTCGCACCTCCATCGCTTCCTCCTCCTTCGCCTCTATCCCGATCGGCCACACTCAAGGCATTGCAGCGGCCGCAGAGGGGAAGAAAGGAGAGAATCGAAGCGAGAAGGTCCAGCGAAAGCAGCAACAGCCGGCGAGTAGTGGCAGTGGATGTTCTATCCACTACTACAACTGTAGAGGCAGTCACTACAACACGGATTGTAAGCAGCCTCTTGACTAGACTCAGATCATGCGCAACCTTTGAGCAGTGCACATGCAGCGGATTTCCTCAAGTGATACAAAGACCGGACGCATCGCGACCTCGACTACAATAGACACATCCGTTCCACCAATAGCGATAAAATGGACCCTCAAGATCGCACCATCGTGGGGCTTTGACAGTTGCTGGCGATTCATACTCAAAGCGGTGCAAGTGTGCTTTCACCGCCGAGTGGTCCCAAGACAACTTGTCTTATTGCGTCTATTACTCGTGATGATTCTTGTGGTGGCGCTCAATTGGCTTACGATGAGCATGGACCTTACGGCACCGAGTGGCTTGACGAGTCACAGATCCGTGCTGTTCGCTGTTCTCCTAAGTCCTCTTGCTATGCATCCAACAGAGGTAGAGTGTTATGTGGCATGTTGCTTAGTGTCGACAAATGGTCTTGAGTTGAGTGGCACCTTGATCATTGATTCTGGTGCCATCCATCACATGACTTGTTGTTGTTGTGACTTTGTTTTGCTTGGTCCGGTTGCATTCGTTCGGTCTGATCGCACAGGGTCTGGTCAATCGTTGCTTGTACAGGGAGTTGGGGTTGTGTGGTTTGATGGTCCGTCTGGCCCCTTGTACATTTCTGATATGCTCTTTGTCCTTGCTATTGAGCGCATCCTGCTCTATGTTTGTGCATGCACGAGCATGTGTCTTACTGTTGAGCACTCTGCTGACTGTGCTACAATGACTACTCTTGACATACGTGTCATCGTGGTCCGTGCCTCCGTTGTTGATCTTTATCATGTGTCTCATTGCATTCTCTTTGTTTTTTCTCCTCTTACCTCTTTTTCACGTGTGCTTGTTACTGGTCTTCTCTCCCCTTAGCACCAGCACTTATTACATTGTTACCCCTGTCATGTGAGCTCCGACAATGTGTCCAAGCTCACTCAAACTCAGCCAGTCCTCGGTCTTGATGCAACTTCCTTTGAGAAGCCGCCCAAGACCGATGGTCTTGTTTGCGTCTCGGGTAAGTTGCATTGCTGCTCTTACCCTGACTCCACCTCCCACGCACTGCGTCCACTAGAGTTGGTCCACTCGGACCTTCTCTGTCCTCTCCCAGTCAAGGACCTCTCTGATCGAGGTTGATATGTTCTCACCTTGTTCGACAACTTCAACCGGATACGGTGGGTCTACATCCTGCGCCACAAGAGCAATGCCGCACTGGCGGCCTGCCTGTGGCTTGTCATGGCTAAGCGTTAGTCTCATCACACCCCGCACAGTTTCTGCTTGGATTGTGGTGGCGAGTTCTTAGGGAAGATGGATGCCTACTTTGCACAGCACGGTATAATCACCTGGTCTCTGCCCTTGCTAAACCACAGTAGAACGATGTGTGAGAGCGTTGGAACTGCACCATGGAGGATGCGGTTCGCGCTATGCAGTGTGATTGCGGTCTTCCAGAGTCCTTTGCCTTTGAGGGCTTCTTCTACATGACATGGATCTGGAACCACTTGTCACATGGTCTACTTCCTGACCATGTCACGCTGTACGAGTTGTGGTTTGGCCATGGTATTAATCTTCGTTGAGCCCGCGCATGGGGGTCCCTCGCTTGTGTTTGGTGTACCAAGGATCAGCAAGGGTCCAAGGTCTCGCATCGGGGCCGCATGTGTACCTTCCTTGGCATCTCCTCGCGATCAAAGGCCTGGTGTTTTTGGGACCCCCCTCGACATCGCATTGTCGAGTCTTGAGGTGCTCTCTTCTTTGGGACCCTCACCTACCGCAACTTGTCTAACATTCTATCGCTAGCCTCCGACAACGTTCCTACTTGTGTGGCCTCCCGGCAGATGGGGGAATCTAGTCCTACGAATGGGTCCGTCCGAGCCTCCTCACTTGCGATCTGGTCTCCGACTACGATCAATCCGGCCATCGTGCTTTGGGTCCAGTAGCCTCATCATTTCCCTCTGGAACACCTGTTTCCGTGCTAGTATCAGACCCCTCTAGCACACCTGATCCCATGCCAGTGCCAGTCCTTTCTAACCCACCTGCTCTCATGCCGGTGCCAGACCCCTCTGGCACACTTGATCTTGTGCCGATGTCAATTCCCTTGGGCATACCTTATCCCGTACGACCGGCAATCCCCTCTGGCACATCCGATCCTGTGCCCGTGTCAGTCCCCTCTGTCACTCCCAGTCCCATGCATGCACCTATTTCCCTTGTGGTTATGGCCCAACAGCCTTCTCCGCGGCCTGAGGTGAGCGCCTTAGCATGAAGCTACTCATGCGAGCCCAGTGGTCGTCTCCCACCACTGGCCTCTAGGCCTCAGCGTACTGTTGACTGAGTGCCTAGACACCTGACTCGTAATGTTCATAGTGGAGAGCCTGGCACGAAGGCCCTAGGCCTGAGTTTCCAGTCAGACTATACCAAGGTGCATCCAGCATGTCTTGTCGACCACGAGCTGGTCTCCTGAGAATTGTTGGTTGCTTGTGTTACGGCAGCCGACTTTGTTGTGGTCAAACCAAGTCTTGAGGCGTGTGTCTTAGCCACCCGGAGCTCTCCCTCAACGACGCCTGATCCACGCATGTTGAAGGAGGCACTCTCAACTCAAGATGCAGACTTGTGGCATGCTTCTTATGAGGATGAGCTGAGAGCCATCCATGAGCACGGCGTCTATGACCTTGTCAACCTCCTGCCTAGGCAGAAGGCTGTACAGACCTAGTGGGTCTTCCGCAAGAAAGGTGAAGCTAGATGGCACACTGGATCGCTACAAGGCTTGCTTGACGACCAAGAGGTTCTCGCAGGTTGAGGGTGTAGATTTCACTTACACCTTTGCACCCGTTGGCCGCATGACTAACGCTCACACTCTATTTGGGGCTCTCGCTCAACACAACCTGGAGCTGCACCAGATGGATGTAAACAACGTGTTCCAACATGGCATCTTAGAGGAGAAGATCTACATGGTCCAGCCACCTGGATTCGGGGTCCATCACAAGGTCTAGCGGTTGCGCAAGGCCTTCTACGTCTTAAAACAGTCACCTAGGTACTGGAACTTGGAGATCACCGGCACACTGACACATGTCGGTTATGTGCAGAGTGACGCTAACCCGTCCCTCTTTCTCAGACAGACAGTTTAGAGCTTAACCGCCATCCTTGTCTACGTGGACGTCCTCCTGATTGCATCTCCTTGTATGGCAGTCATGAAGGAGGCCAAGGCTATCCTTCAGGCTGCCTCTAGGATGAAGAACCTTAGTTCTGCAGCTGTGTTTCTCGGGCTGGATATCGTGCGTGATCATCAGCGACGGACACTCTTGTTGCATTAGGCACATTACGCTAGCATTGTCGTAAGCGACTTGCTAACCTCCTTGGTGCAATTCCCACAGTCTCCACCCCCATCACACCTGAAGGGCACGATGCTCTGAAGGTGGATGATCCAACAGAGTTGGGGGAGACAGTGATCGTGATCCTGTACTTGCGCCTGACTAGCTGTTTGATGTACTTGGCCACTACCACACAACCAGATATTGCCTTCGTTGTCAACCTCCTTGAAGAGTTTTCACAGTGTCCTCGGGCGAGAGCGCTTTATGCAACTGTGCGAGTGGTGTGGTCCGTGGGCTCCACACCATACCTCGGACTGTGCTTTCAGTAGCAATGTTTGGTGGTAGTCGACAACAACACACACACTGACTGGGCGTGGAATCCTCATGGGCACACTTAGACAAGCTACGTGTTCCTACTGTGTGGCACCGCTATTTGCTGGTGCAGCGGTAAACATATTTGTACATCGCATAGCCCATCAGAGGTTGAGTATGTTCCTCTCGGGGTTGGGGTTGCTGAGGCGGTGTGGCTAGAGTGTCTGTTTTGTGAGATGCATCAGTCTGTGCCTTGCGTTGTCCTGTGTTGTGACAACCAAAATGATCTTGCCATGGTAGAGAACTCTGGTGTGTTTCATGCATGCATGAAGCACATAGTTGTTGAGCATAAACTTGTGCATGATCTTGTGGAGCAACGGGTGATCTCCGTCATCTGGGTCGGCACGGACAAGTAGCGTGCTGACTTCTTGACCAAGGCACTTGCGCACGGAAAGTTTATGCTACCCATTCGGTCTCTTGAGCTTCACCCCGTGCTTGAGAGTGGATGAGAGAGGAGTGTGTGAGCATGGACCGTTGAGCATCTTGGTGCGTACCTGTGTCAATTGTATACGTGTATGGACATGCATACCATCAGGTCATGGGGGAGTGTTGTGATGTGAGTCATCCACGTCTGTTTATACGGCTTCCTGTGACCACTCAGCCGTGTCCATGCTCATGCAGATCCCTTCTGCGAACCCCGCGGGCGCCGGAGCACCAAAGAGTGGTGGCTCCACCCACTAGTAGCTGCAAGATAGCTGCCACGACATCCCTGGTGCTTGCTGGGATGCTTTGCAGTTTTTCTATTGTTATTTGAGTTTTCTTGGTGGACTGGCTTCTATGCTCGATTTGCATGTTATGCATTGTCTGCCCATTGATCCGTGCTGAACCTGTGCGTGTGACCGGTTGTAGCGTTTGGCTCAAGATTGTGCATTTGTAGGTTCAGAAGGTGTTGCATTTCGATACCTGTGTGTAGAGTTACGGCCAAAATAGTGATTTTGGGCTTGTTTTAGGGCAAAGTAGCTGTGTGTTGTGCGTCACCAGCCGTCCGTCGCGGCAGGTATTCATGTTGTGTACTTTTTTGTTGTCATTTCTCTCTGCATTACTATGTTATTCAAGCTTATGAGCCTCTAAGCGTCTTCCTAGCGTAACCCTTGCTGTTTCTTATACCTGCTTGCTTGCTAGTCCGCCAGCTAACTAGACAATGTCACCACATTAGCAACAGCAAGTCTAGGAAGCTTTCTTGCAATTTCTCACTTACTCTGACCACTCAATCGTGTCCATGCTTGTGCAAATCCTTGATGTGGAACCAGCTTGCGTTAGAGCGTTGTATTTTGGTCCACCCACTGGCAGCTGCAGGAGAACTGCCATATCGTCCTGGGTGGGTGTGCCCTAGGGCCATATTTTCCGAACATTCAGCATTTTTGTGTAACTTGCATGATTTTCTAGGTGGGTGTGCCCTAGGGCCTGATTTGCATGTTTCTGCATTACGTTTCTAGTCAATGCCGAACCTGTGCGTGATTCGTTGTAACGTCCGACTCAGGATCGTGTATGTTGAGGTTCAAATGGCTATTGCATTTGGATGTCTGTGTGTAGAGTTGCGGCTAGAGGAGTGGTTTGAAGCCAGTCTTAGGACAGATTGAAACCACTGTGTGCATCACCCTCCGTGTGCCCTGACAAGCATCTATGTTATGTGCGTACTGTTGGTTTTTCCCACGTCTCTCATTGTGCTCTGTTATGTCCTCCCGGCTTGTGTACATTGGCGTGCAGATGACTGACGGCAAGACTTGACGCCGTTGGAGTGTCGTCCGGTAGAGCCAACGCACGCTGAGGCCTACGCGCAGTTCGCTGGAGCCTCCTCCCCGCGTCAACGTGCTCAACTCCATTGGCAGGCCTCCTCAGCAGTCGAGCCACCGGTGGTCACTGCCACTGCAGAGGCAGTCTGCGTGCTTGCAGTGCTGGACCTGACTGTGATGTTGCCTTTACAACATCATGTTCTGCCTATGGTCCATGTTTCACGTTGCGTGGCACTGTCTGGCTCAATGGAGTAGCGTAGGCACTGCCTAGGTTTGGGCAGTCATAACTCTTCTCTACTATCTTTTAGCTGTTTCTGACCGCACGGCTGCGTTTGCAGCGTCCATATTATGGTATGGTCCCGTTTTCAGGCAAAACGGACGACGCTCGGGTTTTGGGCTGTCGACTATCTGGCAGGCCTCACCGAGAATACCTGCCAGCCTGAAAATAGAGCTATTTTCTGATTGGCTAGTGAACCGAGGAACAAGCTCTACAAAGCTTGGGGGGGGGGAGGGGGGGGGGGGCTAGTTCTTGGAGGGGTCTCCCATTGTGTCTCATTCTTGATTCCTAATCAGTCATTTTCAGTTTTCAGCTGCTTTCTGGCGTGCGCGTTTCTAAGTAACAAACCCAGAGCCTCCAAACTCTAGAGCAGCAGACTAAGGGGGCAACAGACTTAAGCAACGAGCATGGAAGCCCGCTCGCTGCATCAACAATGCTACTGCCCCAACCTGCTGCCTAGGTATTCCAGCTCGTACCAGTTGTCATTAATGTCTGCACATTAAAGCTTTGGAAGTTTATGATCCTTATTCTTGCACTTGGAAGCTTCTGGGCATCTTTTTATTCCACCACAAATTTACTGTTACCATGGCAAGAGGCATCTCGAGCATCTCAGTTCAATTTGGGACACCTTGTGAGTGATGCAATCCACCTTCATTCCATCTGCGCAATGCGCATGTGTGTTGAGAGACAACAAGATAGAAACGTGTCGACAAATTTCCTTCAAAACAACAATATGTGTTGGGCTCTTCATGCTACATGATTTGTAAGAGCTCTGATTGTGTAAAACCTATTTGCAACTAGGCATGGCACTCCACAAAATCCGTTCTCCTCGTGGCTTCCTTGTGAGACAGCATGACTGCCCTCTAGGTCACTGTCACGAGGGCAGATGGAGAAATGCTAGAAGGCATCCTAGAATATTCTCACTTGTCCGACGCATGTGTGCTGGTGTGATGGTCTTCTCTCCCACGAGTGTGTCGATGTGAGGGTCTTCAGAAGAGTGAGGAGGAGGTCGCAAACATGAGAGAAACTGCTAGGAGAATCACAGTGGTGTGAAGAGGGTCTGTGGGGATGCCAAGAGGCCTGCAAAAGCATGCACGAGCAAGGGGTGAAAACAGACGTACAAAAAAATGGATCATCGCACGAAATCGTCCAGTCATGGAAGGCCACTGCGCATGAGAAAAGGAGATTGTTGGGTGGTTTTCAACAGTTATGCTTCAAACGACTGATGATGGCCCTCTATGCATCATCAGCGCCCATGCCGATACGCATGAAGGAGGTCTGGGCATGGACCTGGAGAGGGGGGGCGGAGGGGGGAAAGCAAGGTCAGGGGGTAGAGACACTGAAATCAGTCATTACGGATGCCTTGGTTTCTTCTGGGTTGTTTGTGATGGTCACAAGATGGGAAACAAGGTCATGGGGTAGAACATCCATTCCACCAGTCTCCCTTCCTTGGAGCGGGTGGTCCTCAAACAAGCGCATGGTTCGCGACAAGGCCCCTCTGAGTGGACTAGGCCGCCTTTTTGGCGGGCGTGTGCCGCGTCTGGTCCCCGCTCCACTGCTGCCTGCCGGGTGTCGGGCCATGCAACGACCCTAGCACGCACAGCCGGAAGCACCATCTCCAAGCTCTCCTCAACCAGACCAGCCTAGTCCCCGGCCTCAAACCGGAGGCATCGCTCCAAGACGACACCATCAATCTGCAGGGGCTAATGGGCAACGTCCCACAGCTCCCCTCTCTTGCACCAGCGTCTTCCGGCGACAAAGGTCGGGTTCCCCGCCTGCTCCTCCTGTGAGGGGGCAGAGGACATGAAGGTGGAGGAGGAGCATCCATCGCGCGTGGAGGCCTACCAGGAGCAAGTCGTGGTCGGTCCTCCATGAGCAGTAGCCGGCAAAGATGGCGCTCACCGCAGGGTTGCATTGGTTAAGACGCTGTGCAAAGCGTCTTAACCAATACAACCCGGCAAAGATGGCGCTCACCCTGCGTCGCAGCTCGCCATAGAGTTCGGCGATCTGCTGCCGAGGGGCCTGGGCCATCTGGTGCTCTACCCCAACCGCCGGCTTGAGGAGCCCGCAGAAGCTCTCACAGCCGAGTTCCTGGAGAGCCTCCCACGCTGGAGAGATCGTGTGGTCCAAGGACCACATTTTCTCCGATTCACGGGCCCCTTTCTTTGTTACTACAGATTAAAAGGAATGCCTTCATGTACTGGCACAGGCACGTGGTACGAAGTGTTGCCGTCACCTACAGCACAATATGGTGAGTGAAAGGTCAGCTAAACCCCATGTAGAGACAACCTCCACCCCACAATGATCCACAACTGCCAGCGCACTGAAGAACATGTCCAACTGAGCCATCAGCTCAACCTCCTCCTCCGGGCATGGCTCCCGAGCCTCATCGTGCATGATGGTAAAGTATCGGATGATTGCGCACTGGCTGCGGATATCCACAATGGACACCCGTTGCGCCAACACGGCCGAAGTCCTCTGGGCCCAGTGCTCAAATACCTCGGCCAAGCAATTGTGCGGGCCCTGAGCCAAGCAAATGCTAGTAAGCCGGGCAAGGAAGACCCAAAATTAGCTCCCAGGGCCGCCCAAAGATAAACTAGCCACACTGGGGAACCTCACCGTACTTGGCCAACTTCTCCTCCTCAGCCGCCTTGATCGCCTTCTCAGGCCCCGTGACCCTCGGCCCCTGCGCAGCCAACGTCATCAAGTTGAGCACCCAAAAGGGGCCCGTCTCCCAACCGTCCAGCCACAGGTCAGCACCCCCACCCCCAACGGACAGCACCCCCACGCCCCTTGGCAACAGCATGACCGCGTTATGCTCCACCTGCTCTGGCAGCCGGCCCTCCCTCCATATGTCGGCAAGCTTGTTGCACATGGCGTGGTGGACGCACTGTGTTGCGCCACCCCACCGCCATCGCCAAGTGACTGTTGCCGAGTCCAAACCATCCACCCCTTTGAGAAGAAAGTGGGGCACCGGCAGCCAGAACCACATCCGAGCATGGAGGCGGAAGTCATCTGGCCGCAGGTATGTCCTACACCGTAGGTGTATCCGAGCATGGAGTCCTACACCTCCGATGGAGTGGCCTTCAGCCACAACGATCTGCCCCTACTCGCTACCACAATGGCGGGACAATCTGTGCTCCGCAACAACCTGTGCTCCACGACTGTCGCCTGGCGGGTGAAAGGGCGAGCAGCCACCCAGCTGCGCACGTACGTAGAGTTTAGTCTCGAGCCTCCTCCAATAGGCCCACCTAGTCGCTCACCTCCATGGGGTCTTGCTGCACCATGACCTCATCAGTGGGGTGGATGTTCTTGCCGACCGCCCTGACGCCCTGCCCCTCCCCCATTTCCCCCCCCCCCC
>SZWC01005387.1:9364-43069 GCA_023375785.1 Penium margaritaceum | reverse complement strand
ACCCTATTGGCGGCAACGATTCACTTGCTAGGCAATCATTACCCCTAAAGTTGAACTTCGCCACATGCTACTTAAAGAGTGCCATGACACCGGTCTCAATGGACACTTCGGAGAAGACAAAAAGCTGAAGAAGCTCGCAAAACACTATTGGTGGGACAAGATGTAATCCAACGTGGCCAACTCCTGCAAATCCTACGACACCTGTCAATGA
Source organism: Penium margaritaceum (assembly GCA_023375785.1). Classification (NCBI taxonomy): domain Eukaryota; kingdom Viridiplantae; phylum Streptophyta; class Zygnematophyceae; order Desmidiales; family Peniaceae; genus Penium; species Penium margaritaceum. Next base: position 42,858 of record SZWC01005387.1, on the reverse strand, counting down.
TAAAAATCTCGTCGCACGCGGCCACCCATTCTTTTGCAGCCGCTCCCCATTCCGACGGAACTATAGGCTGAAATCTCCATGGACTTCGTCACAGAATTACCAGCCACACCCAAGGGATATGACACAAATCTCATGGTTGTGGACAGGTTTTCTAACGTGTCTCACGTTATTCCGACAACTACCACTGTCACCACCAAGGGAACAGCGCAACTGTTTTTAAAAAACATCGTGCGGCTACACCGCGTGCCGAGGACCATCACGAGCGATAGGGATGATCGATTCACCAACCGTTTTTGGCACGAAATGATGACTCACTACGGCAGTCGGACTCAGCTTTCAACAACATTCCATCCTCGAACCGACGGCCAGAACGAGCAGACCAACCAGACACTTGAACAACTTCTCTGTACATTATGGGAATCTCATGGAATGGATTGGGCACAAAAAATCCCAACCGCCGAAATTACATACAAATCGGCGATCTCCACCGCAACGGGAAAAACTCCTTTTGAAGTGGTATATGTCAAACTTCCCACCACACTAGCTGGACTACACAGCCAAAGCAACATTCCCGCGGTTGATGTCCAACGCCGTGACTTCTCCACCACCTAGGATGAAACACGGCAGACACTTGCAAGGACACAAGCGGCGATGAAATGAGAAGCTGACTGAAATCGAAGCAATGATGTTTTCGACGTCGGCGACCCAGTCCTTTTCTGTTCAACCAACATCAAACTTTACCAGGCCGACTGTTTAAAGCTCAAATCACGATGGTTGGGACCGTTTGGGATGGAGCGCATACAGCCCCCCGTGGTTGCACGACTCAAACTCCCCAAAACTATGCAAGTTCACCCAATATTCCATATGAGCAGACTCAAGTTCTACTGAGACCCCGGAGAGAACATCCCTGGCAAGGATGTACCTCCCCCTCCTCCTGTACAAGTGGACGAGGACACAGAGTACGTCATCGAGGACATCCTTGGCCATCGACAACGTGGCAAAAAAACATAATATCTTGTTCAGTGGCACGGCTACAATACCATGCATAACAGTTGGGAACCCTACAGAAACCTTCAAGACGTTGATCACCTGATCAACGGATATTNAGGACACAAGCGGCGATGAAATGAGAAGCTGACTGAAATCGAAGCAATGATGTTTTCGACGTCGGCGACCCAGTCCTTTTCTGTTCAACCAACATCAAACTTTACCAGGCCGACTGTTTAAAGCTCAAATCACGATGGTTGGGACCGTTTGGGATGGAGCGCATACAGCCCCCCGTGGTTGCACGACTCAAACTCCCCGAAACTATGCAAGTTCACCCAATATTCCATATGAGCAGACTCAAGTTCTACTGAGACCCCGGATAGAACATCCCTGGCAAGGATGTACCTCCCCCTCCTCCTGTACAAGTGGACGAGGACACAGAGTACGTCATCGAGGACATCCTTGGCCATCAACAACGTGGCAAAAAAACATAATATCTTGTTCAGTGGCACGGCTACAATACCATGCATAACAGTTGGGAACCCTACAGAAACCTTCAAGACGTTGATCACCTGATCAACGGATATTACCGCCATCACCGGGCCACATCTTTATGTGGGCCAAGACGTCGCGGCTAAAAGGGCAGGAAGTGTTACATACCAGATGTACACGAGTCCGACAACGACACGATGGACACATTGAGAACTTTGTAAGGAGTTTGACTGCGAAGTCAATGCCGGGCTTAGTGGTAGCGGCCAAGTGCATTTGAGAGCTGAGCAAGTACAAGATCACGTCCACTCTCTCCCCCAGCTGTAGTAGATCATCCACCTTCAGGGTACTCTACACATCTAGTGTAATTGGTTTCAAGGTCATGGAAACTACACCAAGGAGGTTAGCGAATCACTCCTCCACAACGCGGGTGTAGCGTGTCCGGTAAAGCAGGAGTGTCCCTTGTCAGTGTTCATATAAGAAGTCCATCCCAAAGAACACAGATGCCAAATGAGGTCCTTTATCCTGTAGGTAGCATGAAGGACTTCCTTGTCCTTGTTCCCAGCCTCCATCAAAGTAGACGTAATCACAAGAACACCTTGAAGGGCCTTAAGCTCATCCTCCTCATAAGCAGCGCACCACAACTTTGTGTCCTCAGCCGAGAGCGCCTCTTTCAATGCTTCTGGATCACGTGCCAAGAGAGAGCTCCAGGTAGCTAGGAAAAACACCTCCAGAGTACTTCTAACCATGACAAGTCCAGCTGCATTGACATCGTAGACAACCAAAAACATCAAAGAGGGCAACTCGTGACCATCAAGGCATGCTAGTTGCACTTCACAGTAGTCCTTTTGGACACAAAGACCAAGGGCCTTTGCGCCAGGGTCTCTGCACTTAACACCCTGGACACAGTTTCTAGGCAATGATTCAACACCTTGATGAGTCATGGAGGCCAGCGGTTGATGTGGACTACCGGTCTCGTTGAGTAGCCTGACTCCAATGTGCTCACCTCAAACTGGGGAGCAAGCTGCGAGCATATTGTCTCAGAGTGTGCTGGCTCGGGAGAAGAGGGTCAACACGTAGGTGAAACATGAATGAGCCTGGAGGAGGCGACAGGGACGGATGTAGGTGAGACAGGAGGGACCCGTAGAGGTCACAGACCTAGTGTGCTTGTGGGGAATCGAACAGGCGTGGGATCAGGTGTGCTAGTAAGGACTGACGCACGCACATGAACAGATATGTCTGTGGAGACTGGCACACACATAGGAACAGGTGTTGCAGTGGGGACTGACATAGGCACTGACTTGGGGGTGCCCGTGGGGACTGATGAGACCACCGGGCCGACCGCCATGATGGCCAGGTTGTCATCGGCTAGAGAGAGGACCATANAAGGACTGACGCACGCACATGAACAGATATGTCTGTGGAGACTGGCACACACATAGGAACAGGTGTTGCAGTGGGGACTGACATAGGCACTGACTTGGGGGTGCCCGTGGGGACTGATGAGACCACCGGGCCGACCGCCATGATGGCCAGGTTGTCATCGGCTAGAGAGAGGACCATAGGTGTGGAATCCAGGACAGATCCATCTACATGGCTTGACTCCCCCATCCACTCAGAAGCCATTGAAGTAGGGACGTGGTCGCTGGCCAATAACAGAATGCTCGAGAGGTCTCTATATGTGAGGGACTTGCAGAAGAGGGTGTCATGCGACTCAGCGATACGATGACGAGTCGGGTCCCAGAACCACCAGGCCTTGGACTATGGGGAGATTTCAAGGAAGGCACACATGTGACCCCGTGGTGAGACTTTGGACCTCTGTAGGTACTTGGTTTACTAGACACAGGAAAGGGATTCCCAGACACGTGCGCGACTGAGGTTAGCACGATGGCCAAACCATAGCTCATGGAGTATGACATGGTCTGATAGGGGACCGTACAAGAGTCGGTTCTGGACCCATGTCATGTAGGAGAAGCTCTCAAAGGCAAAGGATCCGGGAGACTGCACTCAAACCTCATGGCACAAATGACATCCACTATGGTGTTGTTTTAGCGCTCAAACACACCGTCTTTCTGGACAGTAGAAGGGGCAAAGAGTGGGTGAAAGAAACCGTGCTCAATAAAAAATGCATCCATCTTGCCTAGGAACTCACTGCCAGGATTGAAAGAGAACGTGTGGAGTGTGTGAGAAGAATGAAGCTCAACCATGATGAGCCACAAGCAAACTGTAAGGGAGCATTGCTCTTATGGCCAAGGTTGTAGACGCAACGCATCTGGATGAGGTGTTAAGTAAGGGTAACAACATATCGACCCCAATTTGAGAGGGACATGTTTGGAAGGAGACCAAGAAGGTCCAAGCAGACCAACTCCAGCGGGGGCAGTGCCAGGAAAGTGGAGTCAAGATAAGTGGAGCGATGCATGTGACCATCAGCACAAAAGAGACAGTCAGTCTGAGGCAGATTCTAGGAGGGAGCCGTGTCAAGAACAAGGATGGGTTGTGTTGAGATGAGCTTGGAAGCAGTTTCTGAGCTAACATGGAAAAGGCAATGATGTAGCAAATTCCGGTGGTCAAGAGAGAGAACACTTGTGAAAAACACAAGCACAGCTAGGTACAAAAGGAGGAGACAAAGGGAGCATTGTAATTGAGACACACCACATAGATCATCCAAAAGTGAGGCACAGAAGAAGATGGCACGAGTGTCGCAAGTAGACACCATGGCAGAGTGTGCAGAGTGCTCAACAGGAAGGCTTATCTTGGTGCATGCTAGAACAGAGACCATGCAGAGCTCAAGGGCAGAGATAAAGAGCACATCGCAGATGTACCAAGGGCCAGAAGGAAAGTCAAACTGCATGATCCCAGCACCGTGGACAAGGAATAAATGACCAGATCCCGTGCAAATGGACAGAAAAGACTCAATGGGACCGAGGACCACAACTTCAGTACGACTACAGGTAATGTGATGGGTGACACTGGATTCAATGATACAAGTGCCACTCACCTCACAACATGTCATTGACACTAGAAAACAGACCACTGAACAATTGGCCTTTGCTTGACGCTCAGAAAATGACCCAAAGCCAAGCAGTACTGTCAGGTCTATTTTCATCACAATTTGACAAAGCTCCTCCAAAGGCATCATCACGGGAAACAAACACAATGGGACAAGCTGTTTGTAGAAAAATTGGCTGTGATAACACACTTCAACCTCCCCAAGTGCATAGAACCAGTAGCTGATAAAGCTCCGTGTTGGTGTGATCTCGAGGGCCATGGTCTCCGCTGATGTCCAGGGAAGCGGATGTGTCTGTAGTTATTGTGGCCATGGCTTGACCTGTCTGCGTGGTACTGGAGGATGTCTGTTAAGCGTGCCTTGCTTGGAGTCCGCACATGATCGTGCTCTGTTCAGAAGGCTGTAGGCACTCTGTGTAGTGATGAGTGCTCCCACAGTCGTAATAGTGGACATAACGTCCACTTCCGTTGCTCACCGACCATTTCTGCTAACCTTTGCAACGCCTGTTTTTTCCCTTCTTTCCCTAGTTGGCCATTGTAATTCCCTGAGCCTGGCCTGTCAAGGTAGAGGGAGGGGAGGAGGATGCAATGGAGGCAAGCCTGGAGAACTGGGTCAGAGGTGTCAGAGGGGTCACACAAACTGCCGCAACAGGTGGAATCTTGCGACGCGCACAGGTTTCCTCCTTGGAAGATGTTGCCTTTGGAAAGTAATGCTGGACACAGGTGAGATGCTAGAGAGATTTTGAAGAATCGAGGCGTGCAACAAGTTCAAAGCCAGAGAAGAACCTAGAGCGCTTTAGATGCATCATAATCATTATCAGATTGAGTGTCCACAACTGCGACCCGCCACGAGTGCTGAGGTGGGTTTAGATACGCATGGCACGCCTCCAGAAGGCAGCTGCAGGCCATTATGACTGATCACCTCACCCTTGAAGCTGTGGATCAACAAGTGTATTGGGAAGTGAATGTATCAGTGAACATGGAATTCTAAGAAAAACTACTACATAGTGCATACAATCCATAGTAGATAACACCTTGTACAAGGAGTATACATCTGGGCTCTAGTGACATTAATTGATGTTCATGAACTCTTAACTATGTTTGCATATAGGAGTACACTTTTTGATACACTAGTTGTCGAGTGTATGAATTCAGGGTGATTAACCATAACTCAGCAGGCCACACATTGCTCTTGCTAATATCTGGACTTGAAAATCATCCACAATCTGGTAGTGGCTGCGTTACTAGGGCTAGACATCCTCAGAGGAGCTTCCAGCAGTCGAAGCATTCACTCCTGTCAGAGCGGGATGGAAGATTCTCAAAGTCCTTCAGTCGTAGCTTTGTTGGGAGAGCAACCTTAGGCTCTGGTGGAAGTGGTCGTGGCATGGGAGGACCACCATCAAGAGGAACACCTCTGAACCCTGCTGGTTTCCAGGAGGATTCCTGATGATGTGGTGGCAACTGTGTGACAGGCCGCGGTCCCAAGCACTGTTGGCGAAAGTCGATCCTTGAGCACGACGATCTCACTAGCATGTGGATCTACAGCTGTCTCCTCTGTGTCCTCAGTGTCATCGAGCATGGGCCGAGGCTCTTGTCTGGCTGAGAAACAAGAAATGGACTGCCCGACAAATGGTGTACCTGCCGCGAGTATTCCGGGCATCTGATTGGAAGCCCTTAAGTGGGCATGCAAAAGGGTGTAGAGCTCCTGAAATTCATCAGCTTGTGCTTGCTTCTATTAGAGCATCTTGTTCTGGTCTCGGTGCATCTCATTCTCTACGCAGCAGAGTTTGTTGACCGCCTTCAATCGTGGGCTCAATGTCCATGACGCGAAAGCTGCTAAGGGGTCTGGGATGGCTAAGTGGTTGAAACAAAAACCGTGTAGTGTTTCACGAGGAGTTGACGCGCTGGAAAAAAAATTGTGTCCCGGCCAAAAAGTTGGTTGAGGCAATGGTGACATCAGCAGTCCCTCTGCTACTATGAACATGGGTGTGTTGATATCAGTAGACATAATGCTGACATCAGTAGGGTCAGAAGCCTGTTGAACCTCTTTTGACAGTTCTGTTTCCTACCTTGTATTCTTACTCGTGCGGCTTCCGTGTGACTTTGCACAAGGCGAGGGGAGGGGATGATCTTGTCACCCCCTCTCTCAGCAGCCATTGTGGTTGTAACCGCCGACTGCCACTGCCGCTGTTGCACAATAATGGAGCTGGGCATCTGCGATGGCAGCCATGGTTCATGTGGCTGCCGTGTACAGCAGTTGTGCAGCTATGCTGCTGTGCAAAGCGGCTGCTACTGCTGCGCTGCATAGCCACGCTGTTGATGGGATTGATGTTGTTGCTGTTGTTTCTGTTGCAATTCTGCTACTGCTCGTTGCTTGTGCTGCACTCTCCTCCTGCTCCTAAGCTCTGCTACAGCTGCTACCTAATTCTGCTTGCTGCTTCTATGTGTTGTGTCCCCCCCCCCCCCCCCTTCCCACACCCGGGTGCCGTGTTGGAGGTGCCGACAAGCTGCTAGAGAGAGAAAAATCCTCGCATTCTGCTCTAACTACATGCAGAGTACTCCATATCCAGATTGGATGGATGTTGCTGAAATTTGACAAGTTGCTGAATGTGGTGCAACTTTAGTGACCGGAATCCGTAGATTAATGATGAAGTTATGGGCTCTCAAAGTTGGGGTGTGCGATGCGGCTAAAGACTTGGCCAAATTTGGCATCCGGTGGAGAAATCCACCGGACATGAGTAACAAGGTCAATCTAGGAAAACGATCCGCAAGATTTCCACGGAGTCATCCAGAGGATCTTTCCTCCGGATCCAGTAGCACATGTCCTTCCTAGGATACTGAGCCAAATTCCTGGCTCGGAGTTCGTGGCTCAGAAGTGCAGTCTGTTACTCAAGGACAGTCAAAATTCCACATGCAGGTTCATGGACAGGTTCTAATCCCCTTCAGTCCCCATCAGCAAAATCGCTAATTGACTTATCAAAATACACCCACAGGGGGCACCACCATTATGTGAAGGGAAATCTGGGCCTCTGGAAAGGTATTTTTATGAGTTCTTGATATGCTAGGGCACCTATCATGTGTTCCGTTAGCTGAGTAGCTGAATTGGTGTGCTGTGCCTTGGCAGACATAGCTGGAGCTACAGTGAACCGATTTGCATGCGGTTTGGTGTGTTGAAAATCTTGGGAGCAGTCCTATAACGTGTCATATCATGTCCATTTCAGAAAACTAACGCAAAATGCTGTTGTTATCTTTGCAAAAGCAACTGTCTGACAAATCTGGACAAATCCAACACACATAGAGTGAGGTGACCAGAAATCTTATGCTTAGACTCAAATTTGGCACAATACATAGCTGTGAATACAAAGGACATGTCGGGTCATGTTGGGCCATGAACAATGTGAAGAAATTCAAAATGTTCATGGTTTTTACGGCAGAGGGAATTGTTGTTGCGGATGACATCCTTGTCAAACTCTGAGAAACAAGACTAGCACACTATGCAATGATGCAAAAGGAGACGTAACCCATCCAGAAGGATGCAGAAAGCCCTAGATATAGACTATGGAGGTGGCACTTCAAGATCCACCTAGGGCATCAGGGATTTTCAAGAAGACATGAAGGGAACAGAAGTCCTTGACGAGGAGACAACGATAGAAGGGGAGAAAGAAGCCTTAAAAAAGTACCAAGGAGGCAAAGGCTAGTAGCAAGGACGCAAAGGCAACAAGGCAGTTCTCAATGAAACTCAGAACCTATACCTCAAGAAGGCTAACCAACAATGCCTTGACTCTGGAGCAAAGAGCACACATAGGTTGAGAAGGTTGGGTTAAAAAACTATACCAATTCCAGCAAGTCCATGATGGTCACAAACGATAAGGTTGAATCGGCGGCTAGCCAAGGAGATGTGGACATGGAGGTGGTGTTTGGTGGGAAGCGGATGCAGCACGTAATCAAGGACGTATAGCACGTACGGGCCTGCCTGACATCCTAAGTGTAAGCCACTTAACGGACAAGGTGTAGGAGGTGCTCTTTGTGAGAAAGGGGACATACGTGTAGAAGGACGGTGACGGCAAGACCATGATGGAGGCTAAGCATGAGGGAGGTCTGTAAATCATGGAAACCAATGTGATCCCCTCAAGGACAGACTCAACAGAATCACATTAATGTACCGTCAACTTGGCCAAAGGATGGGGAGCTCATCTGGAGCTCTGGCACCGATGAATGGGTCATTTCTCAGCCACAATCATGAACAAGATGGTAAAGCGTGAACTGGTACGCGGCCTCTTCATCGATGATGTGGAAGAGGGGTCGGATGTAGCAATGCACAAGAAGTGTGAGCCTTGAATTTTGGGTGAGGTGCGGGATAAACTGTTCAATGAGAACATGAATCGTGCCTTATAATCTGCTGGAGGTCATGCAAAAAAACATCTACAAACCATTCAAAATGGCGTCAACAAGCGGCACACGTTACTTTGTCACCTTCATTGATGACTATGTGGAAACTCTTCATGTACTTCATGAAGCAGAGATGTGAGGTGCTTGACCAGTTGAAGGAGTATGTTCCCGTGGTGGAGAGGCAAACTGGCCGGAAGGTCAATGNGTGGACATGGAGGTGGTGTTTGGTGGGAAGCGGATGCAGCACGTAATCAAGGACGTATAGCACGTACGGGCCTGCCTGACATCCTAAGTGTAAGCCACTTAACGGACAAGGTGTAGGAGGTGCTCTTTGTGAGAAAGGGGACATACGTGTAGAAGGACGGTGACGGCAAGACCATGATGGAGGCTAAGCATGAGGGAGGTCTGTAAATCATGGAAACCAAGGTGATCCCCTCAAGGACAGACTCAACAGAATCACATTAATGTACCGTCAACTTGGCCAAAGGATGGGGAGCTCATCTGGAGCTCTGGCACCGATGAATGGGTCATTTCTCAGCCACAATCATGAACAAGATGGTAAAGCGTGAACTGGTACGCGGCCTCTTCATCGATGATGTGGAAGAGGGGTCGGATGTAGCAATGCACAAGAAGTGTGAGACTTGAATTTTGGGTGAGGTGCGGGATAAACTGTTCAATGAGAACATGAATCGTGCCTTATAATCTGCTGGAGGTCATGCAAAAAAACATCTACGAACCATTCGAAATGGCGTCAACAAGCGGCACACGTTACTTTGTCACCTTCATTGATGACTATGTGGAAACTCTTCATGTACTTCATGAAGCAGAGATGTGAGGTGCTTGACCAGTTGAAGGAGTATGTTCCCGTGGTGGAGAGGCAAACTGGCCGGAAGGTCAATGCGCTATGCAACAACAAGAGGGAGAGTATGTGGGATGCAGTGGGCGGCTGAAGCAATAAGGCAGAAAATGGGAACAAACAACACCGTATCTGCCATAGTCTAATGGCATGGCACATTGAGCAAACCAGACATTCTTAAACATGGTACAAACCATGTTGGTGGATGCGGAGTTTTTGTGAAGTGTCTCGGTGGAAGCTCTGTGTACAGCAAGCTACACCATCACAACACCCCTAAAGCGGTGTTGACGAGGAAGAACGGCTCGCAAATGCCAGAGGAGATTTGTAGCAGGCGCAAGCCACTTGTGGCTCACCTAGAAGTGTTTGGGTGCGAGGCTCACGAAGTGGTGCAGGCTACACAGTGGGCCGGAATCAAGTTAGAGCCACAGGTAAAGGTGTATCTTGTCCATGGCTATGACAGTGTGCATAAGGCTTATCGGCTCTACAACATGCGCAAGGAGGAGGTAATCTGCAGCCACGACATTGAGTTGATGAGAAACAGAGATGTATCAGCAACAACAAATTGGGAATGCTGGACTCTCCTAAGAGGGGAGAGTGGTTCTAGCTCCCTGTCTACGAGGAGCCGACGGAAGCCAAAGTTCATGATACGGTGTTGGAGTGTGGCGGTGCAGCAGAGGCAGCAGCTGACGTGGAGGAATTTGATGATGATGAAGCTCATGAGGAGATCCACCAAAAGGATCCGGCGGATGAGGCACAAATGGTGCCAAGGAGTGCACTCCTGATGGAGTACGCTTTGTACATTTGGGAAATATCCTCCGGACACACGGCCCGTCTGGGTGATGTCTCATCAGAGTGGAAGAGACCACCGGGGGGCTGCCCAGGCAGAGTGTTTTTCTGGAGCGTGCAGAGTCGGAGGGATTGTTGCAGAGTGACGAGGCACCACCAGAACTGCCATGCCATAGCTGACGGCAGCAAAAAGTGGGGAAAGGCTTGGACACAAGCACCGGCCAATGGATCGGCATGACGTGGTGCATGATTGCTTCCTCGACAGAGCCAACAACCATGCAAGAGGCATATACATGGCCAGAAGGAGAGCAATGGGATGTAACCATTGAATTAGAGTTGGCGTCTACAACAGAAGAAGGACACGTGAGAGCTGGTGGGCCGACCAAAAGATGCTAAGGTCATTGGTTCAAAGTGGGTCTCCAAGACCAGGTTCAAAAAGGGAGGTGTGGTTAAGAAATATAAGGCCCGGCTAGTGGCGATGGGATACATGCAGTGTCAGGGCAAGCACTATGACAAGACGTTTGCTCCCGTCGACAAGTTCACTAGCATCTTGGTCATCCTCGCTGTAGCAACTGAGAAGAACGTGGAGCTCCACCAAATGGATGTGAGGACGGCCTTCCTAAATGGCATCATAGACGAAGAGATGTATATGGAGGTACCAAAGGGGGTGGAGATACCGGAGGGTAAGGTGTGCAAGTTGCAAAACTCCTTCTACGGACTAAAACAACCACTCTGATGCTGGTACCAACAAATGGATAACTTCATAGAACAAATCAACTTCAAGCACTGTGACTTAGACCACTACGTGGACAACCTGATTTTACATTTGACGGGCAAGCTGAGCCTATAGCGGTTGAAGGAGCAGTTGAGTAGCAGATTCCAGATGTCCGACTTGGGGGATTCTGAGTACCACCTCGGGATGAGCATCAGGCAGAACTGGAAGGCATGCATGCTTGAGCTGAGGCAGGTCATATATGTGGCCGAAGTGCTGAAGCGGTACAGCATGAAGGATTGCAAACCACTTGACATTCCGGTCTTCATGACCTGTGAACTGAGTGTGGTGATGGCACTGCAAAAAAAAAAAGAGCGAGAGGACATGGAAGGGATGCCTTACCAATCGACGGTGGGCAGCCTCCTGTACGCCATGGCGTGAGGCCACTAGAAAGCTCATGCTTCGACTCAGAACTCGTACAAAACATAACTGTGAACACATGGGACCCATCGGGCCATGTTCGAACGACAAGTTTTTTTTGCACTGTTTGCTGCTACTGTTCCTTTCTGTTGCCACTTAGTGCTTCTGCTGTTCGTCACTGCTACCACCCGCCACTTCTGATGTTGCTAGTTTCTGTACCTCACTACTGATTTTACCTGCCTTTTCTGGATTCTGCCACTGCTTTTGAGGCCCGCTACTCTTGCTGCTGCTGCTGTCACTGCGGCTATGTTGTTGCTCCTCACTGCTCTGCTATTGTGCTGCTCGTGCTCCATTTGGATGTTGGTACATTTCCACATTGTTCTTGATGTTGTTTTGGCAGCTCCAGGGACTTATGCTGCTACTACTAGTACTGCCTTGCACTCGAGGTGGTTGCACAGTGATGCCACTGATACTGAAGCCACAATGGCATTTTGACTGCTGCTACAGCGAGTCCCAAGAACATGGCTGTAGAGGTAAATCTCACTACTACCACAGGTGATGCGTCTTTGCTGCGTAGCTCAGTGAGAAGAGTCTTGCTGCTCTAATACCATGAACATTTTCCTAGAAGCTTCCATGCTCTATTCTCGCCGATGTGGCAACACAGTCCAGTCAGCTTATGCACTAGCATGCCATGCAGGCACAAGAACAGTGGTTTGGCTAGGAGAGATGCACAGAGTCTCAAAACGTTAAAAACCTGCAATTGAATAGAGTAATGAAAAAATACAAAACCACAGCACGAATACCTGCTGTGGCTCACGGAATTTGGAGGAGAAGGTCCATGTCAGCTTGCCCTACTGGTGGCCCAAAACCACTGTTTTTGCCATGAGTATATGCACATACATCCAAATGGTACACCATATGAACATATAGGTGCAAGACGGATCTCGAGCTGGATGTTGCGACTCATCACACGCACAGGTCTAGCAACAATCAGTAGATACACAATGCAGAAACATGTACATTGGGCCAAAATCCATTCCACCTAGAAAGTCTTAGAGGCTTCAGAGACCTGTAGAAGGTCATACCAAGAACCCTCAAAGCCACAGGAGCTCTCTCGTAGCTGCTTGTGGGAGGACCACCACACAATGCCGCTCCACATCCAGCAAGATCTACATGAGGGATCTACAAACGCATGGACAAGGCTGAGTAGTCACAGTAAGCTATACAAAACTACGGGGATGGCTCACATTAGAACAGAAAACTTTATGCTCTAGTTATAGACAAACTTGCCACGCATGATCTTATGTGATAACTGTGTGCTCTCTTGCACCTCCTAGGTGATGGTGTATTGCAATGTGGCCTGTTTCCCTCTGTTCGTACAGCTGACCACTCCATCTGACTGTTACCACTTGGTTGTGTCCATGCCTATGTGGACCCCTTATAAGGACCCAGCAGGCATTGTGGCACCATCGTCTGGTGATCCATCCGCAGCTGCACAGCGGCTGCCACAACGAGCCGGTGATGGATATGAGGGTGCCAAAAGGTGAGAAAAAAAATGTTGCATGATAGATATCATCTGGCACTTCAACTGCATGTAGGATATTTCAACTGTTCCAACACACTTTGTAGAACTCAATTTGAATTCCGTTTGAGTGAGATATGGATTTCCAAAATTGGTGATCATGGTTTAGGTTCACTTGACGACCTGAGCACATTCAGCACTAAAGGGGGCCAGGATTATTGATCACGACGGCACAGAGCTGTCTTCAAGGGGAAGAGGCTGATGAAGAACCTTCACGAGAATCAAAGAAAGGAGTTTTACAATCTTGTTGACCACCGAGGTCGTGGAGGAAATTATTCCCATGCATGAAAATATGACGGTCGCTCATCCTGTGAGGCTAGGATTGTGCTTGAGGGTCAACTTTGACAGATTGTAAGGGGTGAGCCTGATCACCTCCCTGAGGGCTGTCCCAGGTTTCCACCAGTGATATCAGAGCTAATACAAGGTTTTGCCTCATCCTTGAGTAATTCCTTACACCCTGCCATGTGAGAGAAACATTTCTGGGCTGAATGTTCCACTACCATGGCGACATTTGCTTCTGTGGTGGCCATCGTCAACATCACCAAGTTCAAACACAAGAACTTCTTCAAATGGAGTAACAACATGAAGAGATGATGCTGATGGAAAATTTTCTCTGGAGTCTGGTGTATGAGGAAGAACCAACTCAGTCTGCTCTTACACCTCATGAGGCCGGTACCTACCATGAGATACGTGACCCCGCACTCGCCATCATCTACCTCTACCTCGTCAATTGGCAGGAGCTCCTCATTCGGAGCATCCTCTCACCAAAGGAAGTTATGGAGAGTCTTGATTCTACTTATGCATCCAAGTTAATCCTCATGTAAAGTGCAGCTGCACCATCACTTCTACACTGTGAAGATGGATGAGTTGAGATCCATAATTGACTACATCAACATGTTGAAGTATCTCTCTGACGAGATTGCTGTGATTGAGGACCCTTTCAAGGAGCGTATGCTCATGCTAATATCCCTCTCTGGCCTTCCTAGTAGCTACAATCCCCTCATTTTTGCCCTGGACCAACATGGCAACTAGCTCTCCCTCAACGATGTGGAGAAGACCCTGTTGTTTGAACAGGAGCGCCGCCAGGAAGATGNCAAGAACTTCTTCAAATGGAGTAACAACATGAAGAGATGATGGTGATGGAAAATTTTCTCTGGAGTCTGGTGTATGAGGAAGAACCAACTCAGTCTGCTCTTACACCTCATGAGGCCGGTACCTACCATGAGATACGTGACCCCGCACTCGCCATCATCTACCTCTACCTCGTCAATTGGCAGGAGCTCCTCATTCGGAGCATCCTCTCACCAAAGGAAGTTATGGAGAGTCTTGATTCTAATTATGCATCCAAGTTAATCCTCATGTAAAGTGCAGCTGCACCATCACTTCTACACTGTGAAGATGGATGAGTTGAGATCCATAATTGACTACATCAACATGTTGAAGTATCTCTCTGACAAGATTGCTGTGATTGAGGACCCTTTCAAGGAGCGTATGCTCATGCTAATATCCCTCTCTGGCCTTCCTAGTAGCTACAATCCCCTCATTTTTGCCCTGGACCAACATGGCAACTAGCTCTCCCTCAACGATGTGGAGAAGACCCTGTTGTTTGAACAGGAGCGCCGCCAGGAAGATGAGGACGGAAGCAAACTGGACATTTCTCTCATTCCGACTCAAGGCATGGGGGTGGTTCTGCACCAATGAGGGCTAATGGCAGATGAGGGAAGAAGAAGGGGAAGTGCCATTACTGCACAAATCCGAGCTATTGGGCACAAAAATGCGGGAAGAAGAAGGTGGACCTTGCGGCTGGAGTGGGATTAGGGGAGGATGTTGATGCTTCCACGAACACAACAAATGAGGAGAGTTGATTCATGACCACCATCCAGGTCCTGCACGTCTCCGACAACACCAAATTATTCTATGTCATCGACTCAGAAGACCTGGTACACATGACGTGTCGCTGGGAGTGGTTTGTTGTCGATGCAGCTATTGAAACTCATCTAGTGTACATACGGGACAACAAGGTGCAAATGGAGGATTGGGAGGGTAAGATTGTGTTTTATGCTTCTGTTGAGGAAAAGCACATGGAACGTCGTGTGAAGTGGGTGCTCCATATTATGGGGCTGGAAGCTAACCTCCTCTCTTTTTCTTCTCTCATCTTTGAAGCCATCCATGCTAGCTTTGGTAATAGTGGGTGTAAGATCTCTGCCTATGCAGGCCGTGTGTCTGCAAAAGCGGACAATCTCTATTTTCTCTATGTGGTGTCAAAGAAGGAAGCTGACTCAGCATTGGCAGTGAGAGAAGGAAAACACAAAATTGGCTTGTGGCACCGCCGGTGTGGTCACCTTGGTTTTCGTGCCATCATCTCCATAAAGCAGATGGTCTCCGGCCTGGAACTTAGGAGGTTCAAGCAGCCTCGTGTTTCGACTTGTGAGAGCTGTAGAGAAGGGAAGCAAGTCTGCTCTCCCTTTACAGGGAAACGGAAAGGGGCAACTGAGCTTCTCTCACTCTATCACTCTAATTTGTGGGATTCCATGCCATCACGGTCTTTTTCCAGCAAGTTCTGATGTTTCAAGTTCATTAATGACAAGTCTAGGAAGATTTGGGTGACCTTCTTGGCTAGGAAGGATGAGTGTGTTGATGCGTTTGAGGTGTAGATTGCTGCGGCACAATTTCAGAGTGGCAAGCGGTTGAAGGAGGAGAGTGCCTTGTTAACAATTTCATAACTTCCTCGAGCATCACAAGTTTTGGCACAAGGTCATTCCACCTAGAACACCACAGCTGAACGAAGTTGCTGAATGTGAAAATTGCATGCTCACGACCCGGAGCTCTTGCCAATTTTTTTGGCGGAAGCGGTCAACACCGTTGTGTACCTAAAAAACTGGAGCCCTACGTGTGCCGTGCCGCTGATGACATGAGAGGAGGCATGGGCAGGGGTTCAAGCAAACAGTGACCTACCTTTAAGTTTTTGGGAGTGGCACATTTGTGCACATGCCTGCCAGCAGCTGTAACAAGTGGGACGCTAAGGAAGGTAGCCTTTCTCTGCTACAACACCATGGGATACTGCCTCTACAGCCTTGCCGTACGCAATATCATCCGTAGCCATGATGTGGTCTTTCAAGAGGAAGTGATGGCTGGACTTGGAGCCCTATGTCTGCAGCTTCACTTACTCCCGTACATGTACCACAGGTGGGTGAAGAACCGGTAGCATAAGAGGATGCTGTGGAAGATGGTCGAGACATTGGCAATGAAAAGGAGGTGGAGGGATTTGAGGAGGAGCCAGCAATGGAATCTCAATAAGGAGAAGCAGCAAATCAACACACAGTAGCTCCCACAATAGTCCACACACCTCAACAATGATTTTGAGGACTGCGGGGAGAAGATATGGAAGTCTGAGAGGCTCGCAAAGAAGCAGATGCAGTACGGGGAGCGACTAAATCCATACAGCACTCCACCACCAATAGAGAACTTTGACCTTGAGCTCCTCTTCTTCAACATCACCGATGACCCAGCCACCTTCGATGAAGCCATGTGGATCCACACTGCAACACAGTCATTGGATGCCGGTAGATCTTGAAGCACAATTGTGGTGCGGATGATAAGGTGCTCAGGTAAAAATCATTGCTGGTTGTGAAGGGGTATGCACAGACTGAGGGTGTGGAATACAAGGAGACGTTCGTACCTTTTGTAAAGTTCCCATCCATCAAGCGATCCTCACTCCTGCTACTGCTATGGACTGGGAGGTGCACCATGTAACATATGAATTCATAAATGGTGATCTTGAGGAAGATGTGTTATGAAGCAGCAGGAGGGGTATGTGGTGGAAGGGAAGGAGGATTTGGTGTGCAAGATTGTAAAGACCATCTACAGAGTATAGCAAGCACTGCAGGCATAGTACCATAAGATTGATGAAGAGCAGGCTGGCCTTGGTTTTTTATGCAGCAAAACTGACCATGCAGTCTATGGACATATGTAAGAGGCAAGCAAGGCTATCATCTTGCTTTACGATGATGATCTGCTTGTAGCTCCATGCACTAAGGTCCTTCCCAAGAACATAACTGCTTGACCATGTAAGGCAAAAAGTAGGAGTGGCATTCCACACATGCCACACACGGGTGGCTTCCCCCTCTCAGCACATAGCGTGTGAAGGACGTTATCNTTGTAAAGTTCCCATCCATCAAGCGATCCTCACTCCTGCTACTGCTATGGACTGGGAGGTGCACCATGTAACATATGAATTCATAAATGGTGATCTTGAGGAAGATGTGTTATGAAGCAGCAGGAGGGGTATGTGGTGGAAGGGAAGGAGGATTTGGTGTGCAAGATTGTAAAGACCATCTACAGAGCATAGCAAGAACTGCAGGCATAGTACCATAAGATTGATGAAGAGCAGGCTGGCCTTGGTTTTTTATGCAGCAAAACTGACCATGCAGTCTATGGACATATGTAAGAGGCAAGCAAGGCTATCATCTTGCTTTACGATGATGATCTGCTTGTAGCTCCATGCACTAAGGTCCTTCCCAAGAACATAACTGCTTGACCATGTAAGGCAAAAAGTAGGAGTGGCATTCCACACATGCCACACACGGGTGGCTTCCCCCTCTCAGCACATAGCGTGTGAAGGACGTTATCTGTCAAGGGGTCCCCTCTAGGAGGGCAACCCCTCACAGAACGCACGGTTAATGGCAGCAGCAGTTTCATTTACTGCGACCGTGTGACAGTCGCAGTACCACCAGTGGTGTGCACAACAAGGCGACCGTATTCACTGTTGGAATAGTGGAGAGTAGGCCTTGGAGTGACGAGGCTGCTTGCCAAAGCAGTGTACATCCACCGCATAGGCGCACAGGACTAAAGACAAGCCGTCAATCAAGATACATAGACGGCCAGAAACTTCTCGTACTAAGCATTAGGTGTAAGAGAGACACTGGGTAAAGGTGCAAGTAGAACACCACATACTGGTGCAAGTAGCTTGTTGAAGCAAGCTAGGAGAATAGCAGGCTGGGGCCAGGTCTAGCCGGCCAGAAAATATAAATACCGTGAACATAGCTCATTACAAACAACCTGTAATAGCCTGTGTTTTGCAGTTCCGGCTTCCACACATCTCCAAGTCTATCTTTCCACTTGGAATGTTTTCTCCACTCACCAAGGATTTATCTCCAGAGAGCACAGTTGGAGAGCCTCAAGCATGGCGTCTTTGGCCTTGTCGGCCAAGGGTTTCATCCAATTCGCTACAAAAATGATAAATACCTGATTACATTATGCACAAGCAAGAGATTTCCAGCCAATATGCTTATTCTTTGATTTTCTNATATAAATACCGTGAACATAGCTCATTACAAACAACCTGTAATAGCCTGTGTTTTGCAGTTCCGGCTTCCACACATCTCCAAGTCTATCTTTCCACTTGGAATGTTTTCTCCACTCACCAAGGATTTATCTCCAGAGAGCACAGTTGGAGAGCCTCAAGCATGGCGTCTTTGGCCTTGTCGGCCAAGGGTTTCATCCAATTTGCTACAAAAATGATAAATACCCGATTACATTATGCACAAGCAAGAGATTTCCAGCCAATATGCTTATTCTTTGATTTTCTTTTGATGCTCGTGTCTTATTAGGGAGGTGGGATGCGCAAATTTTGTTCGATATGTTTAGGTTTTCCACTCCCAAACCATGTGCGGCTAATGGGAAGAAACAACAAAAGCGAATTTTGCATGTGTAGTTATGTTTTGGAAAGTTATCCCAAGTGGTGTGGCAACATCATTTGAAGCCAAAAACAAGGTGTAGAAAATGTGTATGTGGCAGATTGACCAGACAGAGTGATCCTCACTTGTTTACTTCACCTAGCAAGTTGTGAAGGTGGGAAACAACATACTAGCAAGGAATCATGAGACTGCACAAATAGCCTTGAATATGTGACACAAGAAAGGAACTTTTTTTCTTGTGTCACATATTCAAGCCTTGTGGATCCAAAGAGCTAGTAACAAGTGGTTTTGCTGATCAGCACCTAGTTCTTTTGTATAACAACCATGGGAAGGGAGAACAAACAGAGACACAATTAGGTATTGTTCTTTTTTTCTTTTTCTTGGTTTCTTAACTCTGTAACNGTGGTGTGGCAACATCATTTGAAGCCAAAAACAAGGTGTAGAAAATGTGTATGTGGCAGATTGACCAGACAGAGTGATCCTCACTTGTTTACTTCACCTAGCAAGTTGTGAAGGTGGGAAACAACATACTAGCAAGGAATCATGAGACTGCACAAATAGCCTTGAATATGTGACACAAGAAAGGAACTTGGTGGATCCAAAGAGCTAGTAACAAGTGGTTTTGCTGATCAGCACCTAGTTCTTTTGTATAACAACCATGGTAAGGGAGAACAAACAGAGACACAATTAGGTATTGTTCTTTTTTTCTTTTTCTTGGTTTCTTAACTCTGTAACCGTTTTTTAATTAACCATTTTGGTAATGTTTGAATCTCTAGCTTTATCTATGTCCGCTGTTGAATCTTAGTGTGCTTGAAATGAGTGAAATGCAAAAGAGATGAAAAGTAGAGTGAAATACCGGATGAAATTGGGTTCCAAGATGTTCAAGTTTATGTCCCCTTGATACATCCTGGAACTCTTATTCATCAAACATGGTATTGGAGAAAACTCCTGTAAACCTTGCCTCAAAATCACCTCTTGGAAATCTAACATCAACTTAAACTATCCAGACTACATTGAGCTTTCAAAAGTGATGGCAACCATGGGAATGTTGTAGCCATTTTTAGAATCATTGTGTCTTCAGGTGTCAATAGGATGGACACATGAAGACACTGTGTTTTTAAAAATGGCTACAACTGAATCACATTCATAGCTTATTAATCATCCCCTTGGTACATCTTGATGAAAAATTTCATCCTCATTTATTGACACCATGTGCACTTGTTTCTACCTTTTTACATGATGTTCAATGCTTCAACATCCTCCCGTCAACTCATCCTTGTCTTTCCTCTACATTCACATTTCACCATGGTTACGCTCATAGCTATCATACATGATACGTTGAATTCTATTTTGTCTATGATGCTTCCACTTGACTAATTTGCTGTGTATCAGGTGAAACTACTGGAAGTTGACTCCGACATGTCAAACAAGAGGTTCTAGCTGGTGCNCTTGTTTCTACCTTTTTACATGATGTTCAATGCTTCAACATCCTCCCGTCAACTCATCCTTGTCTTTCCTCTACATTCACATTTCACCATGGTTACGCTCATAGCTATCATACATGATACGTTGAATTCTATCTTGTCTATGATGCTTCCACTTGACTAATTTGCTGTGTATCAGGTGAAACTACTGGAAGTTGACTCCGACATGTCAAACAAGAGGTTCTAGCTGGTGCATGGTGTTGCATTCAGGCAAGGCATGGCTCTGCACAGATATCCCGTTTCCAGAAACCGTGTATCATTACAATGTTTCTTTTTAGGAAGTTGAATTGTGAGGCTGTTGTTTGAGTATTTTAGCAGTATTGTGAAAATTTCTCAAACTGGCCAATTCTCAGAGCTTTTACAGCTTTTCTATGAGGGAAACTCAAGACACAATAGTGCATGTTACAAGTGATGGATACGAGGGTGCCAGAAAGTGAGAAAAAAAAAGGGTTGTTGGATAAGAATCATCTGGCATGAAAGTTCAACAGAACATATTTCACATATTCCAACGCACTTTACGGAACTTGATTTCGAGTCCATTTGAGTGAGATATGGATTTCCAAAGTTTGGAGATCATGGGTGAGGTTCAAGCGACGACCTGAGCACTTTCAGCACAAAAGGCGGCATAACTATTGACCAGGACGGCTGAGAGAGCCCTTCAAGGAGAAAGGATGACTGGAGAACCTCCAGGAGACTTCAAGGAAGGACCACTTCACGATTATTGGCCGTGGATATTGTAAAAGACATCATTCTCAATCATGACAACATGACAGTTGCTTATTCAATTAGGCTAGGACTGTGCTATAGGGTCAACTTTGACAGAGTGTCTCTTAGTGCCCCTTTGGCAAAATGAGGCATATAAGATCTTGGTAGAAAGATGTTATTATGAGATATCTCACTCAAGAGTCAATTCAGACATTCGCAAGTCCTAAAAACATGCATTTGCTTCCAAAATTTTGGTTTTTGCAACCTGCAACTCCCTCTCACAAACAGTTGGTCCTGCCTAGGTGGCTCTTGGTGAGCCTCATCACCTCCCTGAAGGCTGCCCCAGTTTTCATTAGTGGTATCAGAGCTAGAATAAGGCTTTGCCTCATGCTTGAGGTATTCCTTGCACACTGTTGTGTGAGAGAATCGTTTGGGGGCTAAATGTTGCACTATTATGGCGACATCCATTTCGGTGGTGGCCGGCATCAACATCGCCAAGTTCGAAGGCGAGAAATTCTTCAACTGGAGGCACAGCATGAAGATAGTGCTGATGGAGAAGCGTCTCTGGAGCCATGTAGATGAGAAGGAGAGGGAACTATCAGAAGGCTCCGTTTCTCCTAGTGAGGTCCGTACCTACTGCAAGAAGTGTGATCGCGCCCTCGCCACCATCTACCTCTACCTCTCCGAACGGCAACAAGTCCTTTTCTGTGGCATCCTTACGCCAAAGGAGGTTTGGAAAAAGCTTGAGTCTACTTATGCCTCCAAGTCAATCCTTATGAACATGTTGCTACGTCATCGCTTTCACAATGTGAAGATGGATGAGACGGAATCCATGATTGACTACATCAACATGGTGAAGTCTCTCTCTGACCAGTTTGCTGCAATTGAGGACCTTGTTAAGGAGGGTGTGCTTATGCTAACCATCCTCTCTGGCCTTCCTAGTAGCTACAATCCTCACATTGTCGCCCTGGACCAGCGTGGCAACAAGCTCACCCTCAAAGATGTGGAGGAGAGTCTGCTGTTTGAGGAGGAGCGGCGCAAGGGAGAGGAGGGCGGACTGGAAATTGCTCTCATCACCAACTCTGGTCATGGGGGTGGTGCTGCACCAATCAGGAGCAACGGCGGAGGAGGGAAGACGAAGGGGAATTGCCACTACTGAAACAAGCCGAGCCATTTGGTGCACTAATGTCAGAAGAAGGCGGACCTTGCGGCTAGATTGGGAGTGGGAAAGCAGTCCGACGCTTTTGCAAATGCAACAGATTTGGAGAGTGGATTTGTGACAATCATCCAGGTATTGCACATCTCCAACAACACCGCCTTGTTCTGGATCACCGACTCGGGAGCCATGCGGCACATGACGTGTCACTGAGAGTGGTTTGTTGCCTACACCGCCATTGAACCTCGTCAAGTGTACATAGGGGACAACCATGTGCAAATGGCAGTCAGGGAGGGTGAAATCATGCTTTGAGCTTCCATTGAGGGTAAGCATGTGGAACATTTTTTTATGTGGTTGCTCCATATTATGGGACTGGAAGGTAACTTCCTCTCTCTTTCTTCCCTCATCTTTGAATCCATGCATGTTAGCTTTGAGAATAGTGGTTGTAAAACCCTCTATGTGCAGGCCGTGTGTTTGCAAAAGAGGACAATCTTTACCTTCTCTATGTGGTTTCAATGAAGGAAGCTGACTGAGCATTGGCAGTGAGAGAAGGAAAATACGATATTGGCTTGTGGCACCGCCGGTGTGGTCACCTTGGTTTTTCTGCCATCATCTCCATACAACAGATGATCTGTAGCCAGGAGCTTAAGGGGGTGAAGCAGCCTAGTGTATTGCCTTGTGAACATTTTAGACAAGGCAAGCAAGTCCTCTCTCCCTTTACATGGAAAACTAAAGGGAAACTGAGCTTCTCTCACTCTAAGTGAGCTTTTATCACTCTAATTTGTGAGATCTCATGCCATCACAATCCTTTTCCAGCAAGTTGTGATGTGTCACGGTAATTGATGACAAGTTAGGGAAGATCTGGCTGACCTTCTTCGCTAGAAAGGATGAGTGTGTTGATGCGTTCAAGGTGTAGATTTCTGCGGCACAATTTCAGANCTTTCTTCCCTCATCTTTGAATCCATGCATGTTAGCTTTGAGAATAGTGGTTGTAAAACCCTCTATGTGCAGGCCGTGTGTTTGCAAAAGAGGACAATCTTTACCTTCTCTATGTGGTTTCAATGAAGGAAGCTGACTGAGCATTGGCAGTGAGAGAAGGAAAATACGATATTGGCTTGTGGCACCGCCGGTGTGGTCACCTTGGTTTTTCTGCCATCATCTCCATACAACAGATGATCTGTAGCCAGGAGCTTAAGGGGGTGAAGCAGCCTAGTGTATTGCCTTGTGAGCATTTTAGAAAAGGCAAGCAAGTCCTCTCTCCCTTTACATGGAAAACTAAAGGGAAACTGAGCTTCTCTCACTCTAACTGAGCTTTGATCACTCTAATTTGTGAGATCTCATGCCATCACAATCCTTTTCCAGCAAGTTGTGATGTGTCACGGTAATTGATGACAAGTTAGGGAAGATCTGGCTGACCTTCTTCGCTAGAAAGGATGAGTGTGTTGATGCGTTCAAGGTGTAGATTTCTGCGGCACAATTTCAGAGTGGCAAGGTGTTGAAGGTGATTCGCACTGATGGTGGAGGAGAGTACCTCTTTAGCAACTTTGGAACTTCCATGAGCTTCGTTGAGCGTCACATAATTTCAGAGTGACAAGGGGGTGCTCCGTGTACAGGGCTGGCAACTAACCTCCTCTCTCAACTCCGAAGGCATGTAGGTTCCTTTTGAGAATGGTGGCTGCACCATCTGTGCTTGTGCAGCCTGCACGCTTGCAAATGTAGAAAAGGAGTATAGTCTTTACCGTCTCTATGTCGCGTCGGCAAAGGAAGCCGACTCGGCATTGGTAACGAGGGAAGGAAAGCACAACATCGCCCTGTAGCACAACCGGCTTGGTCACCTCGNGGTGTTGAAGGTGATTCGCACTGATGGTGGAGGAGAGTACCTCTTTAGCAACTTTGGAACTTGCATGAGCTTCGTTGAGCGTCACATAATTTCAGAGTGACAAGGGGGTGCTCCGTGTACAGGGCTGGCAACTAACCTCCTCTCTCAACTCCGAAGGCATGTAGGTTCCTTTTGAGAATGGTGGCTGCACCATCTGTGCTTGTGCAGCCTGCACGCTTGCAAATGTAGAAAAGGAGTATAGTCTTTACCGTCTCTATGTCGTGTCGGCAAAGGAAGCCGACTCGGCATTGGTAACGAGGGAAGGAAAGCACAACATCGCCCTGTAGCACAACCGGCTTGGTCACCTCGNCTTCCATGAGCTTCGTTGAGCGTCACATAATTTCAGAGTGACAAGGGGGTGCTCCGTGTACAGGGCTGGCAACTAACCTCCTCTCTCAACTCCGAAGGCATGTAGGTTCCTTTTGAGAATGGTGGCTGCACCATCTGTGCTTGTGCAGCCTGCACGCTTGCAAATGTAGAAAAGGAGTATAGTCTTTACCGTCTCTATGTCGCGTCGGCAAAGGAAGCCGACTCGGCATTGGTAACGAGGGAAGGAAAGCACAACATCGCCCTGTAGCACAACCGGCTTGGTCACCTCGCCTTTGATACCATCATCTCCATGCAGCGGATGGTCCGAGGCCTAGAGCTTTGGTCTGCCGGCTTGTGTGAGCTGCATTGAGGGGAAGCAAGCACGCTCTCCATTCACATGGGAAGTGGAGGGATCAATTGAGCTTCTCTCACTTGTTCACTCTGATTTGTGCAGTCCCATGACATCTGATTCCTTGTCCGGCAATTTGTACTTTATCACATTCATTGATGACGAGTCGAGGAAGACGCGGGTATCCTTCCTGGCTGGAAAGGATGAGAGCTTTGATGCTTCCAAGGTGTGGATTGCTGCTGCACAGAGTGAGAGTGGCAGGCAGTTGAAGGTGCTCTGCACCAACGGTGGAGGACAGTACCTCTCTAATAGCTTACGTAATTATCTCAAACATTATGGGATCTGACACGAGGTCACTCCACCTGGAACACCGCAGCTGAACGGAGTGGCTGAACGTGCAAACTGCATGCTCATGGAACGTGTTTGAAGCAGGCTCTAAGACAGGGAGCTCCCGCAAACCTGTTGGACAGAAGCGGTCAGCATTGTCCTCTACCTGAGAAACCAGAGTCCCACGCGCGCCATGCCATTGATGAAACTAAAGGAGGCATAGACGGAACGCAAGCCAACAGTGACGCACCGGATAGTCTTTGGGTGTGGCGTATTTGTGCGCACCTGCTGGCAGCCGGAACAAGCTGGACGCAAAGTCGGTGAAGGCTGCCTTCCTCGACTACAATACCATGGGGTACCGCCTCTACAACATCGTAGCATGCAAGATCTTTCGTAGCTGTGACGTGGCATCTCAAGAGGACGTGAAGGGCTGGACTTGGAGCCCTATGTCTGCAGTTCCACTTGCTCCCGCACTTGTACCAGAAGTGGGAGAAGAACTGGTAGCTGACAAGGGTGGTGTTGAAGAGAGTAGTGATAGCGGCAATGACAAGGAAAGTGGAGGGAGCTGCGAAGGAGGAGTCAGCATCCGAATCTGATGAGGAGGAGCAGTAAATCAAAGTACCACAGCTGCGATGATGGTCCACACGCATTAACAAAGGTGTGAAGGACAGTGGGAAGCAGCTGCAGTGGTCTGAGATGTTGACATGGTTTGCCCCCTGCCATAAGTGGCGTTGATCGTACTCCCTGGTTTGACCAATGAGGAGTGGTCGAACATCTTATCTGATTGCAGATTTGGATTCCATGGATTTTCCATGTAGGATCAAGCTTGGAATTGCTTGATTTGAGTGAGTATTCAAGCAACGCCACTCATGGCAGGGGGAATCTGGCCATGGGTGGTGAGATAATCCACCGACACTGATCCGAGTCCGTCTCTAATGAGCTCCAAATGCACTAGGGCCATGAACGGAGTGACCAGAGGGATCTCCTTGACCAGGGTGAAACCCTCCTTGACTTCTGGACAAGGAAAGGCTCTCCGACGGGTCATCGTCGAAGCACCTCCCGTTTCCTAGCGTGCAAGGTACGATGAGCGGCTCCACCAAGGGTTACTTTGATGGTCGTAGTAGGGGCTTCACTGCTCCAATTTGGGCATGCTTGAATGCGTTGGAAAGCTTAGATCACAGGATATAAGAATCTGATGTCATCTTACCATGCTAAGTAACTGAATTGAAACAAATCGTGTTTCAATTCAGTTCTACTTGTTGTTCTTCTATGCCCCATGGCCACTGCTATGGCTTGACGGACAGGTTGGGCATGCACTACTCCCTTAGAGTGAGTCCCCCAAACCTTGTTCGTGGTGCAAGTCCAAGCGAGACACCAGAAGTGTAGCGCAACGGATAGCATGTTGGACTTAGGAACAACAGGTCCTGCAATCAAGTCTTGATGTGCGCAGAAGGTTTTTGACCTTTCAAGCACAGGGGAAGTTTCTTAGACATTTCTCCATGCATGAAGAGAGTGCGCCACTTGGCGGTCAGTGGATGTGCCAATCATCGGACTGGTGAGGTGGTGTGGAGTGACCACCCCAAAAGTGCCACTACCCACACACCTTAGAATTCAGGCCTAGGACTATATGTACCAGGCTCATTCCTCATTCTAATTACACAATCTGGCCTTAGTTACTCCTCACAGAGTTGTCCAACTAAGGAATAGTATAAAGAAGACACTGGTTGGTCTAAGCCCCAGGAGTTAGTCTTTGACTAGCACCTCGCGCTAAAGTGACCAAGTGTTAAGTGGACACAGTTGCTAGCAAGTGATTTCCTAGGAACTGCTCAGTGTGGAACCGTGATCCTGAGGGTGATATCTTCTCCTAGCTGAAATGCTAGGAGCGGACGGCAGGTGCTATTGTGTCAGCCCTGTTTTCTAGTCCGTTTGCCTCAGGCCAGTTGACACTACTGAATGCAACATGTTCTATCCACTCACATCCGTGATCCTTGTGCTCCACACTCTTCACCAAAGGTGTCCATTGGCTACCCTAAACATTGGTAGCGTGCATCAGTGAGAGCTAGGCATCCCTGAGGATGCCTCCACACCCACTAGTGGCAACAAATGGTTATGGGCCCATGTGCCTAGAAGGACCCTAGCTCTATAGCATTCACGCTACTACTGCGCGCCATGACAATGACCGAGCAAGAGAGTAGCATGGACGCCCTCCCAGTTGACGGGAGGGACTTCCCCTTGTGGAGGTGGACCATGGAGGTCTACCTTGATGACAAAGGACCGCTTGAGCTGGTTTGAGGTGAAGAGAGAGCTCTTGCGGCGTCCCCGACAGACAAGGAGGTNCAATGGCATTCTGCTCGGCACAACGCACGCATAAAGGGAAGGAAGCGGGTGGAGGAGTTGGTCCGGAAGAAGGGCGCTGCGGCGAGGAGGCCTGAAGCGCCTTACCTGGCGGTGGTGGTGCTCTCTGTGAGTCACCTCGTTGAGGAGGGACTCAATGTGACCTTCACAAGGAAGGGATGCCTCCTAAAAAGAGGAGGACAGTGGGCGTGTCGTGGCACGTGGTGCCTACAAAAGAGGTGCGTACTGGATACGTACCAAATTCCTCACGAGGAGCAGCCGTGACTCCAACGTGGACAGTTGTCGGAGCAAGGAAGCGGTGGCAACTGCGTCCAAGAGGGGGTAGCTTGAAGGTGTAGTGGGTGGTATGGAGGGTACCTTGTGGGCTGGGTTGGCAGATCTGGAAAAGAAAGCATGCCATGCAACGTGACGCCGGGTGATGGATGCACGGCGTCCAAGGGAGGCAAGAGAAGTGGTCCAAGTGGCAGACCAGCCAGGGGAGAGCATCAACGGCAGGCGGCCTAGCTCTCCTAACTGGCAAACGGGGCCCAGTGCCACAAGAATGGTCAACGGGAGTCACAAGGCAGGCCAAACGGGCGCTGGCGAGTGGCTGTACAGAGGACCATGCAGCAAGACGAGGACAGCAAGGAGGCGCATCCTCAAGGGGAGCATGAGGGGCTCTTCACCTCGGCGGAAGGGAAGCGGCTACTGTAGAGATGTGAGGGAAAAAAAATGCATTCTCAAGTGTTGGCACGGGGTGCCGGCAAGTCGCTTGCGCAGGGCTTTCCAGTTCCTACGTACGGCCACTTCGGGCCGCTGGTCTAGCTCGTCATCCAGATAGTGTTTTGCCAATGTGTGGCCACTACCTGCTTGCCTTTCTTTTCTAACTCATTATATCTAGTGGCATGGTGTTTAAGCTTTCTGCTTGTTCCACCCGCCTTTGCTTGTGGTATCGTGTTAAAGTAGCAAACGTTTGTTACTGCTTGTGTGAGTGAGCCTACTTTAGTCTTACAATTTCTACTTTTGCTGTAGTGTGCCACGTTGGACCATGCATGTTATGTTTCTTACGCAACATACTTCTCACTATGTGTCTTCTTTTTAGGGTATGCTTGGCGTTTGCTCTAGCAACTTGCGCATGCTTCATGCGGTTTCCCACACTTGATAAAAAACCACGTGCGCACTGACATGAAACCCACTAGGGTTCAGGCCAGCTTGCTCCGCTCGCTCATTCTTTGTAAAAATATCATAGTTTCTAGTCTCAATCCCTGTTCTATTCCAACTCTTCCTCGCCTCAATCCCCCTCATAACCTGCAAGAGCTACCCCCCCCCCCCACAACTCTTGAGAACCTGCCCCCGTCATAGAAATAAGAGACGGAATCAGCCACGCGACTAACTCCCGGTGTCTCCCCTCACAGATTCAAGAGCCCCTCGGCTCTTGGCAGTAGCCAAGTGTCAAGCCAACACTTAGCTACTTAGCTTAGGTGTCCTACACCACTCGCCTCAGCTCTCCTCTGTCGTCAATATCCCGGCCTCCCCCTCCTACTACCCTGTTCAACAATGTGGAGTGCTCTTTTGATGTCAAGGAGGCAACATTGGATTTCAACTAGCAAAAGGAAACGAGGTAGAAAAACATGAGAATGAGACAACATTATGGAGAAAAACATTTGAGTTCTAGGTTCCTTCACCATCTTGTGCATCACCAAGAAGGTGGGTCAAGAGTGATCTACATAATGCACAACCATTTAGAACCAATCACCCCTAATTTATACACCCCTCAATCAGTACACATCTAGCTTCACCACACATGAGAAATTGGTAAGAAATGAATCAAAGCCACCATACAGAAGTGTACATACCAATGTAAACCCCACACACCCGGCAGTACATCTTCACATAATCCCCCCACATACACCATCAAACCCCACACCCCCCTGCCCCCTTCCTCACCCAAGGAATCTCAAACATAACTCAAACCGATTTACACAAAAGAAAATGTTTCCACGTATCCTATTAATCCAACCATAAACCTCAAAGTACAATCTCCATGTACACTTTCTACCCCAACACCTCCCCTCTCCCCTCTATCCAAAGGCCACCAAACAATTCATCACTCAAACAAATGTACACAAGTACAGATTTCTACATTCAACCCAAACCCCATTGATATACCTCTACATACAATCTCAATTTTAACTTTCTACCCCCATACCCCCCTCTCCTGACCCCAGCCCAACGACCACCAACCAATTTCACATACATTACTAAAAAAAAATGCACACAAGTAAGAATTTCTACAATCAACCTACAAATCCAGCCATACACCTCCATTTACACTCCCCACATGGAATTTCGACCCCAAACCACTCCTACCAACCTCCACGAACCACAACACTGAAAGGGAAATACAAAAGTTTATATCTCCACACACAACCCACCTATCCAGCCATACACATCCACATGCAGTCCCCAGATACATTTTCTACCCCCACACCCCCTCTCCCTCCCCCACCCAAATGACCACCAACCATTATCAAACACACTACACAAAACAAAATACACAACTACACATTTCTACACACAACGTACACATCCAGCCATACACCTCCACTGACACTCCCCATATACACTTTCCACCCCAAACCCCCTCCTCCCAACCAGCACTGACCACTCCACTCAAAAGAGAATACACAAGTTTAAATGTGTATGCACAACCCACCTACCCAGCCATACACCTTCACAATTTCTGCATCCACAACCCCCTCTCCCTTCCCCGTCCAAACAACCACTAACCACTGTTAGACACATTACTCAAACCAACATACACAAGTACACATTCTCCACAAAACTTGATTTTTAGCCCTACACCTCCACTTACACTCCCCACATACACTTTCTAGTCCAAACCCCCTCCTCCCAACCACCAGTAACCATATCACTGAACGGAACGTCCACAACCCACCTATCCAGCCATACACAACCAAATGCAATCCCCAAATCAACTTTGAACCACCACTTACCAAATAACTTCAAACCATCATAAAAAAGTGTACATCTCTGTTAAGAACCCACACAATCGTCAATACAACTCCAGTGAGACTCCACACATGTACTTTCCACTCAAGCCCCCCTTCCTCCTTTTCTCACCCAATCAACACAACACTCAAACAATGTTACACAAGTGTAAAATTCTACACACATCCCATACACCCACCAATGCACCTCCACTTACAATATCCACATCCACTTTCTGCCCCCCCACCCCCCTCCCAATGACCACCAACCAACCTCAAACGCACAACTCAAACCAACATACACAAGTACACATTTCTATGAACATCTCATACATTCAACAATGCACATTCACTTAAAATCCCCACATGAGTTTTCTTCACCTATACCCCTCCAACGACCACCAACCAACTTGAAACGTATTACTCAAACCGACATACACAATTATACACTTCTACACACAACTAACACATCAACCATACACCTCAACTTGGAGTCCCCACATACACTTTGAACCCCCCTTCCCCCCTCTGCCAAACCTCCATTAATAAGGTCATTAAAACCATTTTGCTTAGGAGTGCCTTGCATGGAAGTCTCCTAGTGTAGCAAAGAACAATGTACACACTTCACCTAGTGTACAATAGTCCTGCGATAAACTCTACTTCTTCACAACATAAGAAGATAAAATTGGGCTTTACAATTTTCTTGGTCACTTTGAGGGGGTCTATTTGGAGGTTAAGATAAACATCTAAGAATTCAATAGCCAAATGAAAGAGGCTATGATGACCCTAGAAGTTTCAAGCTATCACATCATTCAAATGTCACGTCTTCTCTACGGTCCCTTTGGTATATTCTGGTAATAAGTCTAATATTCATATAGCATTCTTATTACCCTTAAACAATTTATGTTATAAGAAATAGTGGAATTGAAAAATATCCCAACTATTTCGAGTTTGATCACCAAATCCTTGCATACCCCCAATTCTTCTTCTCACAAACTGCTCTCATAACTTGTGATGAAAAAACCTATTGGATTATAGGAACCGCATGTCAAAGAAAGCTCCCACCTGATCGATCATAGGTTTGCATGACAAAGGACTCGTAGCCGACTTCAGATGACCAAAGAGGACTTTTTTCCACCCTATGTAGAAAATATTTTTTTGGACCTTTTTGTTCACATTACAATGACACAAAAAATGTGGAAAACACCTCATGTTACGTTATCTACTTGTCAAGGATGTATATCTCCATGCATTGGGATATTTTTTCATATGCATGAAAATCAACGTGCTCTTTTTGCAAAATGCGAGATTTACTTAACACAGCTATGTCAACATACGAGATGCACAATGCAAGGCATGTATAGAGATGGTTGTGGGGTTGATGCACACGAGATGCTTACATAATAAGAGCATCTAAGATGAAAAGGCGGTTCCCTATGATAGTGAAATTTTCGTTGCGTCACCTACCTTGTGACATTAATCATTTTCTCACTTGTGCGCTTTTTTACAATTTTCCTTACCATGTCTGAGAATTCAGTCTTTCATAGAAAAAACTGCCATAGTAAGGAAAACAACAACCAAAGCCTTGTTTTCTTGTGAAAAGTTTTGGCAATGATTGGCAGAAAATTATTTTACCATTTCCTTATGAGATTTCCACAAACAATATATCACGATACTCATTTGTCAAGACATGCATTCTCCTAATTTGTGGTTTTCCCAAAATCACAAGACAAATCCTAGATTTTTGATGAAAAAATCACACACATTGTGGTTCCTAATGAAGATGTTTAGGCAATGGGAGTTTGTGCCGGTCGGCAAAATCTACGTGAAGCTAGCAGAGCATAGACACCAAGGAAATATGTAAACACCCATCATTTTTGCAGCGATTGTGACAACAAAACAACCTCCATCACCATCTTAAGTCTAGTCCCTCAAGAAAATTAACATGTTACCTTAGCATCTCAATTTGTGCCGCTATATACCTTTTCTTACGAGATATTCTTTGGTTCCATGTTAGGGTTCATCTTGACCACAACTAGAAACGAGCTAGTAAGGATTTTGGTATGTAATTTTTCCGGACATGTTTTTCATGTTCTTTGAATATGGAAAATTGATGCAAACAGTTGCAAATATGCCTCAAAGTTTTGGTAGATTTCTTGGACACATCTGAACAATACTCAAACACATTGGTTTTCAACTCAGTTTATCATTGGGATTGGACGGTTGCGATGTCTGGTATGAAAACCATGTGGGAGGAAGACATGTTTTTGGATGAAGACATATTAGCTGTCTAAGAAAGTCAACGATACGGATGGTACATCAGACGCAAGGAGATAATCTTGATCTCTATACTTATGTCTGAGGAACCATCGAAACGTTGCCTTGTTTTGTCTACGGTTACATCTACATCTTCAAACTATTTTGAGTCGAGGAGTTCAAACTGGAGACTTACAATCCTCCCGATGATCTGAGTTTGAGTGATGTTTGAATATGATTGGGTGCATGAGATATGAACACGGACCTTCAAAATCTTGCTCTCATAGGTTTTCTACCCTCAAAGAACCAAGGAAGCTCTTCAAAAATCTAAAAACCTAGATCCTTCGTTACCTGTTTCCAGCTGTGGCCCATACACACACAAGCTACTGCAGAAAGCACAAACCTTTTGGGCACTTTTGCATGGTGTTGTACCCCGCGCAAAAAGATGACCCATATACCACTGACTCTTAGTATTTTTACCTGATACTTGATTAGCTTTGACTCCCCCAAATGGTTTTGGCACTTGCAAAAAACGTTAGGAAAAACGAAATGCCCCATTTGTTGAAAGAAAATCTCTTAGGGCCCATACCGCAAGGCTTGGGGGGTGTCGTGACCTTAGGGTTCGTGTTAATGTACTTGAGGGGCCAGCATGTAGATGGTGATGCCGGCAATTTTGAGGTGACCGTCGCTTACCAATACAAGAGTGTCGCAAATTTGCCTGAAGTCCATGCAACGCTGGCGTCAGGCAGATTTGGACGACC
>SZWC01005386.1:144193-155125 GCA_023375785.1 Penium margaritaceum | reverse complement strand
TATCTATATCTATATCTTTATCTATATATATATCTATATCTATATCTATATCTATATCTATATCTATATCTATATCTATATCTATATCTATATCTATATCTATATCTATATCTATTTATATCTATATCTATATCTATATGTATATAGATTTCTATGTCTACATTTATATCTAAATCGATATCTATATCTATATCTATATGTATATCTATATTTTTATCTATATCAATATGTATATCTATATCTATGTCCATATCTAAATTTAATTCTAAAACTATACCTATACTAACATCTTTATTTTTTTATATCCATATCTATATCCCTATATATATTTATATTTATATTTATATCTATATATCTATATCTTTATATTTATACATATCTAAATCTACATTTAAATGTATCCAGATCTATATGTATATCTATATTTATTGCCATATTTATATCATATCCATGTTTATATCTATATTTAGATCTATATGTATATCTATATATATCTAGATATTTTTCTGCATGTATATTCATTGGTTTATTTGTATGTACATTCATTCTTATATAAACATGATATCTATGTATTTATAAATTTATATACCTTTATGAAAATATACCCTTGTTCATTTTTTCACTCAAATCATGATTTTTTATTAATATAATATCTAAAATTTATGTCATCAATGTTTTGATAAAATTCATTGTTTGAAAAAATTTTGATAAGATTTTTTGTTTCATAGTTTTTTCTCTTAGGTCAATTGTTCCTTCTTCATGTTAATTTTTCCAATTTGTTTCAGGATTTCAATCTATGTTTTACAGATAATTCTGAAGGTGCATCCATTTTCTCTGTTATCTGCATTTTAATTTGCTTTGGTATTCTATGTAGTAAAAGTATCCAATTTGTGACCCATTGTTTTTTGTTTCTATTCTTTTTACGCATTGCCCTCCCGAAGGTTGTGTGCGTGTTTTCCCAGACACGTTCGTATTATACCCATGACTTCTTAGGTGATTGATGTTGGATGTGCAGGCGGCTTTGCCATCTGTTTTAGTCTGCGAACTTCTTTCCTTCGCATTGTTGGATCGTTAAATCCTTCCGAACCTGTATGAAATGTTTTGTACTTTCCGATTGTCAACTTATGCCTATGTTCTTCATGATTTCCCTTCTAAAGACATCAAGTACGCACGGGGGCCCTTAGTCTCTAGCGCTGGCAGGCGCACCGCTTGCTCCTGATTTACTACGCGTATAGAACGTTCTATTCATTAGTGCGAGTGTATCCACACTTATTCTGGTTAGCGCGCGTGGATTAAGTCTTCACTGAAACGTGTGTCCAATATTTCTCAGGATGAGTGTAATGTGGCTCATCTAATGATTTCCAATGGACAAACTTTCTTGAAGTAATGAGAGATGACGTCATAAATAAGCTCACATCTTGGACCGCTTTCCAGCCAAGACCATTCAAAGTTCTCTGAGGCAAATAATAGGTCAAGACACCACCCATATGTATTCCTTCATTGCAGTTCCTCTTGTCGCTGTCGGGAATGCAAACGACCAGGAACGGGGGTGAACAACAAACGCGAAACGCCAAGCGTTTGGGCGAGCTCGCCCCAGCAAGCCATGACAGGCATCCTTGTTGACTCGAGTGGATAGGATTGAGCAGCTTGTAAACGCCTCGGCAATTGGCTTCAAAAAGCTCCTCTCCTCTAGCAACGAGAGGAGAGTCCGACCGAATTGATCGCTGAACTCATGATCAAATGTTTCTCACAGCCATTGCAGCCGCACGTGCTGCGGATACTACCTGCAGCCAGCTGGTTACGGGAAACGGGGCTCTGCGGACCGTCCGATGCGGTGTCATCGGCAGGCAAGCACAGCATTGTAACCTCTTTGCCGCTAATGGCAGGCGTCCAAAGCACTACGGCCGTCAGGGAGAGCCAAATGCACGACTTACAAGCGGCAACGTGTGAACGGCCGGCCAGAATCTGGGCTTTCTAAGCGAGCTGTAGGGTTGAACGTCGAGAAGCTCGCAGATATTTTACTACGTGTCAAGACTGCATTACATCGTTGGCTGACCACAGTTCTCTGTCCATCTCTTATCGGAACTCCCACGGAGAGCATATCGTCCATTACAATAGGACTCGGAAAATACTAAATGCCCCCTTATTTGTCATAAGTGTTACGTAGCATACTTACACGAGTCCCTAAATCCTCCAAGTGGGCATTTCTGTCATTACACAAATAGCCCACCGCACATCTAGACGCCGGTTTTCGCTCCAGTAGACGAGGGCGATTTGGCCACCTGCCGTCGCCCTCCAGCAATTCCTTCGTGAACTTTCTGATAACTTCAACCACTTTTGAGAACCATCGACAGAAGTGTCACGACCTTTCGGTCGACTTCTCGACGCATCACGATTTATCGATATTTATAAAGATGCATCTCGCATCTTCACCGTTGATGTTCGAAGCCCCAAGATTCCTCCACGGAGCGTCTCGATCCGACCACTAACGACACGACTCCACATACGTCCCTTGACAATCGGCTGGACGACCCCGACTACGTCTCATTTGTAACTTGACACTTGTGTATGTGTATTCGATCATTTCCACACTTTTCATCGAAGTACACCTACCACTAATTACAAATTACTCAAGTGTCACAAATTCTCGAACCGTGTTCTGCCTCACAACTCATCCACGCTCAATTTGGCATAACACTTGGTACCAAAGCGCAGCGATGCTGGAGATGCATCTAACTACTTTACGCGTCCAGAGGACTACCTCGCACAAGTCAACAATGCATCTCGTGCGTGAAGACTTCGTAGACTTTGTGATTGCGACGTGAAGGGAGTGAGCGCACCCGGCGATCAGCACCGGGTCTCCGATGACGACTTTGGCGACGGAGCAGCAGAAAATGACCACGCACGCGACCCCCAAAGTGACGGCGAATGCTGGCGTGGCAGGCTATACTACAGCTGTGTCAATCCCGACGAATCTGACGGCCAATTCTGCCACGGATCGAGCGGCAGTAAACTAGCCGCCCTTACCGACAGCCTCAACATTTGTAACAGGAACAGGTTGCACCGGACGACATGCGTGGATCAACAAGAAACTGCCGAACCGTATCTCCGTGCTCAAAGGATTTAACATTCATCTGCTTGAACAACTCAACGTGGCTGTGGAGGTTCCTCGTAACAGAAGCGTACAAGAGGCGGTGCTCATCAAGAGAAACATCCAACTCTCGAACAAACCCAATATTATTTCGGCCCCCCTAAACCTTTCAATCAAAGGACCAACTATTTGCATGTGGCTGACGAGCTTGGGTTGCGATCGGGCTTCTGCGTGGCACAAAATTGAGTTGGTGGTCCAACCTAAACGACATCGAACAACATCTGGAGATCGGCGGGGCCTCATCAATGGCCAACGGCGCCCATCTCGCATCATCAAAGGTAAATGTTCTACCCCTCGAGCACATCAATCCACGATGGCAAGACCAGCCAACACCACGAGCTGACTAGAGCCAATTCCCGCACGTGATGCTCGCAGGCTTTCGTTGGCTGAACAAAAAGTCTGACACTCGGTACAAACTCCAGCGCCTTCGTCAAGAGTCCAGCATGGCACAGAACACGTGGAGATTATGCAAGATTATCACTGGTGTGGACATCTTCCCCGATGAACTCTATTTTCACCACAACAGCCTCAAATGGGATATCTGGCGAGCGACTGCCATTTCCGGCATATAGAATGACTTACGACAGATGATCACAGTTCCAGAAAGGATCAACAGTATCGACTTCAATGCTCTGATCGAGGAATTCTATAGCTAGCGATCTCCCAACCACAACTATCGTGGGAATGGAAAAAGCCAGTCGGGGGACTCCTCGACTCCGATGGAAGTGGACACTGTGGACCAAAAAGACACACGCATCTACTACAACCGCGGAAAAGTTAGGCATATTGCTTGGAACTGCCGAAACAAGCAGCAGGCGAAAAAGGGGAGGAAGTCGTAGAAAAATGAATCGGGAAATGGCAAAGGGCAGGAGTCAAAGGCGCGAATCTTGTTCGGAGGAGCGATCCGCGCCAAACGATCGATGATCTGAACATCTCATGACGTCGTAAAGGATTTCGAAGATCGCTAAGTTCGGCGAGGGATACGAGGACGACCAATCTACGATACTACTAAAAGTGCAACCCGAAGGTTGCAAGAGTCGGAGAACGGTACCAACACTTTTGGATGGAAGGGAATTTCATAGTTTTGTAAGCAATGACATGGTTCTGAAGCTAGGTTTGCAGACCGAACCAATGGTGTTTGAACGAAAAATCGTGGATGTGAGATTGTAGATGCCGAGACTCTGAGAACCACTGCGAATGCAAGTCGGAGACTTGTGGTACGTAACGGTGTGGAGGTCATGTCCAATGAGTGATCCCAAAATCATTCTCGGACGTGATTTTCTGTACTAGCATAATCCGCAGATCGACTGGAATAGTTGTGACGTCTACGTGGAAATCAACGACGCCAAGCGACATATTCCGTGCGTGGGGTAGAAGAAGACAACAAAAGTTACATTGGTGGAAGGAACAAAGGAAAATGCAATGACCGAGAAGGGACGACATGTGCAACCGATACCGCTCAACATGGCCAAGCACTGTATAGGAGGAGGGACTCGCGCGTGCCTCATACTTTTTCGAGCCAATGGAGGAAGCGGAAGTGGCAGCAGCTGACTCATTGGCCTCATTAGCCTCATCAACCTCATCGGAATTAACAAAGTTTTTTATGGTTCCCGAGGAGTTCGCACCTCTCATCCGAGAGTTTTTCGATGTCTTCCTCGATAATCTCCCAAATACCTTGCCACCTCAACGTGACATTGACCATTGCATTGAATTGAAACCGGATAGCCGACCCACCGTTTGAGGAGCCCATCGGATGAGCGACCATGTACTGACCAAGCTAAAAAAACAACTGGACGAGATGCTCGGTCAAGGGTTCATCCATCCATCCACGTCACCATACGCCGCACCCGTACTGCTCATAAAAAAGAAAACTGGTGATATGCGGTTGTGCGTGGAATACCGGGCCTTGAACGATGCTACCATCAAGAATCCTACCATCTCCCCGAGCCGACAAAATTTTTGACCAACTCTGAGGAGCTTGAATCTTCACCAAAACCGACCTACGTAGCGATTATCACCAGATCTACGTGGCACACTCTAACATGACATTCTGAACACGGTACGAGTATTTCAAGTTCACGGCTATGTTGTTTGGACTAAAAAATGCCCCTATGATGTTCATGACAGCAATGAACATTTTCTGCCCGTACCTCGATGATTTTGTTGAGGTACGTCTCGACATCACTCTGGTGTACAGCCGTACCCTAGGGGAGCAAGATGGAGATCCTTGAAATATTCTCGAGGTTTCACAAAGATAGAAATTCTTCAAGAAACTCTGGAAGTGCGATGTTGGTCGCCGTTTGATCGAGTTTTTGGGTCACGTCATCAACGGCGGACGAATCATCATGGATCCAAAAGAATTGAAAGTAGTCATTGATTAGCCGAAGCCGACCAACATCCAGGACATCCAATTTTTCCTTGGCTTGTGCAATTATTGGTGACGTTTTCGTACAAGATTACGCCCGAGTGTCAGTGGCTCTCTCCGACCTCACTCGAAAGGAAAATGAGTAGTGGTGGGAAGACAGGGAACAAGAAATGTTCATTGCTTTGTACAACGCTCTGACCTTGGTGCGAGTCGTACAATTGGTGGATCCAACAATCGACTACATCATGGCTATGAACGCCTCCGACCGATCCATTAGTGCAGCTCTCTTACATGATCATGGCAGCGGAGAGCAACCAGTCGTGTACATGTCACGAACGTTGCAAGAACCGGAACTCAACTACGCCGTATAAGAGAAGGAAATGCGGACAGTTGTACACACATTTGAGACGTAGTGATGCTATCTTGAATGCCGCCGATGCTTCGTATGCACCGATCATTACAAGCTAAAATATCTGAAGACACAGCCGAACCTGAGT
Organism: Penium margaritaceum; assembly: GCA_023375785.1. NCBI lineage: Eukaryota > Viridiplantae > Streptophyta > Zygnematophyceae > Desmidiales > Peniaceae > Penium > Penium margaritaceum. Next base: position 149,112 of record SZWC01005386.1, on the reverse strand, counting down.
CTATGTCAAACCCGATGGATGGAATTTTTTCAGTCCGGGTTCGACTACGATATCGAGTATGGGCTGGGCAAAACCAACCACACAGATGCGCTTAGCCGTCGACCCGACTTAATGTCTGAGACAATGACACTTTAACTCCAGCGAGATCCGTATATCAAGTAGCTCTTTGCACGAGACTATGTCTAGCATGGCACATACAATAAGTCAAAGTTCTGGCACGACGCATCCTATTGACGACGATGATTCACTCACCAGGAGGTCGTACCTCCAAACCACGAACTTTAGTGCATGCTGCTTGAAGAGTGCCACGACACCGGTCCAGGTGGACATTTTGGAGAGTACAAGACGTTGATATGTTGGCGAAGTACTACTATTGGTACAAGATGCACACCGACATGACCAACTTCTGCAAATCATGTGACACATGTCAGGGACAAAAATCCCATCGCATGCCATCACCCAGAATACTGCAACTACTCCCCATTTCAATGGAACCGTGGACCGACATCTCTATGGACTTCATCATTGAAATATTGATGACATCCAAAGGATATGACGAGATCCTCGTGGTTGATAGGTTTTCCAAAATGTCCCACTTAATCCCAACGACGACCACCGTCACCGCCGAAGGCATTGCACGACTGTTTTTAGAGAGTATCACAGGGCTACATGGTGTGCCGGGAACCATCATAAGCGACAGAGGTGGTTGATTTACCAGCCGTTTCTGGCAGGAACTGATGACTCACTACAATAATCAGATCTAGCTGTCCACGGTGTTCTACGCTAAAACCGACGGCCAAACCGAGCGGACCAATCAGACGCTCAAATGTCTCTGAGCATAATGCGATCCCCACAGGACAACTTGAACAGCCAAACTCCTGGCTGCCAAAATTGCATATAGCTTGGCAACACCTATCGCAATAAGTAAAAATCCATTCTAAGTAGTGTATTCTCCACCATCTGGGATAAAACACGATAGACGCTCGCGAAGACACAAGCGGCGATGAAGAAAGTAGTCGATGGACATCACAGCTACGATGTATTTGCTGTTCGTGACAAAGTCCTTCTCAGTTTGACAAACATCAAACTATGTGGAGGCAACTGTTTGAAACTCAAACCCTGATGATTGGGACCGTTTGAGATGGACCACATGCAAACCTCCATGGTTGCGGCATTCAAACTCCCCAATCCTATGCAATGTCATCCGATGTTGCACATCAGCAGGCTTAAGCACTATAGGGACCCCGGTGAGAACTTCTCCGGCAAGGACGTGCCTCCCCCTCCTCTTGTACATGTGGATGAGGACACGGAGTACGAAACTGAGGACATCATCGGCCATCAACGACGTGGCAAGACGATGGAATATCTTGTTAAGCGGCACAACTACAATGCTGCACACAACAGGTGGGAACCCTATGACAACATCCACGACATCGATCATCTGATCGATGAGTATTATCGCTGTCACCGGGCTACATCTATACGTGCTTCAAGATGTCGTGGCTAAACGGGGAGAAGTGTTACGGAAGGGGAGACCGGCGGAGCTGCATTAACGACTCTCGCGACCGCTCTCACATCGTTGCTCGCAGGCGTATCACCTCTCCAGAAAATCAATCCAACGTGGCACAACTACCTCACGTCACCAGAAAAGTGGAGCAACTTTGTACACACTACACTCGCTCACTTAAGGAAGCTGAACGAGAAATATGAAGCACGGTACAGACTCCAACATCTGTGTCAGCCGTCCAACATGGCAGAGTATTTTCGGTGTTTCTGCGCAATTATCACCGGCAGTTACCTCGTCCCCAATTAATTATGTTTCCAGTACAACAGCTTGAAGTAAGAGATTCGGTGAGCAATCTCCATTTTTTGCATAAAAGAAGACCTTTTGCAAATGATCGCAGTAACCGACCGCATCGACAGCGCTGACTAAATGGCTCAGATGCAGGAATCCAATGGCTCGTGAACCCAAAGCCACAATCCTTTTTCTAGCGGAGGAATGTCGCAACCTGTAAAGACCTCATCTTTGATGGAAATTGATGCCGTTGATTAGTGCGATCAACGGCTGTGCTTGACTTGCAAAACACCAGGTCATATCTTGTGCGACTATCGAAAGCGGAAATAGAAATCCAAAAGGGGGGAAGTCACAGAAAAAGAGTAAGGATTTGGGAAATAACATAGGACAAGAGTAGACGATGAGGCTCCTCTCTGCTCGAAGAAGTATGCACCGATCGATCGCCCATCTGAGCGGCTCAAATCACCGCAGACGAGGGTACCTGAGATCAAAAAGTTTGACGGGAGGTACAAGGATTACCGACCGGCGATACTCCTATGAGTACAAGTGAGGGATTGTAAAAGTCGCAGAAAAGTACTGGTACTACTTGATGGAGGAGCTTCTCAACCTTTTTCCAGCAATGACATGGTTTGGAAGCTGGGTTTTCACATCAAAATGGGAGTCTTTCAAGGAAAAATCATCCACAGACGATTGTAGATCCGTCGACATCGGCAACAACTCTGGTTGTAAATCGAAGATCTCCACGACGTAACGATGTGGTGGAATTTTCCGATTAGCAACCATAAAGCATCCTTGGGTGAGATTTCTTGCACTGGCACGACGTGCAGGTCGAATAGAGTAGAAGAAAGTTCTACGTCAGCATTAGTGGGAGAAAGCTACACCTACCTTATGGAGCAACTCGTGATGTAGCGGAGGTCACAAGAAGCAACACAGGTGAAGGAACAGAGGAAGTTGGGACAGCAACAAAATGCCAACTGATATCTCTGGACGTGGCCAAGCGATACCTCAACTGCAACGCTCAAGCGTGGCTAGTCCACATGGAAGCAGGGAAAGCAGAAGAGATCGCAGCTGCCGAAGCAACACCGACGGCAATGCCACCTGAAACGTTTGCAGCAGTACCAAAAGACTTCATAGAGCTCATAAAGGAGTACGAAGGGGTTTTTCCCAACAAACTACCCCGATAATTGCCACCGCAGTGAAACATCAATCATCAGATAAATGTGAAGCCGGAAAGCACACCGACGGTGAAGGGGACTTATCCAATGAGTGATGAGGAGATGACCAAACTTAAAAAGCAGCTAGATGTGATGCTCGGGCAGGGGTTCATCTGATCCTCCACGTCACCCTAGGCAACACCAGTACTTTTTGTGAAAACGAAAGTAAGAGAAATATGGGTGTACATGGACTATTGAGTGTTGAACAACATCACCATTAAGAACTGATACCCCCTTTCTAAGCAGATGAAATTTTTGACCAGCTCCGTGGGGCCAAAATGTTGAGCAAATTTGATCTACGTAGCAGCTATCATTGGATCTGCGTATCTGATAAGGATCTCAATAAGACAGTATTCTGTACAAGATACAAGAACTTTGAATTCACTGTCATGTTGTTTGGACTCACGAACATCCTCGCAACATTTATTACAATGATGAACGACTTTTTTGCCCGTACCTCGACGACTTTGTCATCGTGTATCTTGACGACATGCTTGTGTATAGATGCATCCCGGAGGAGCACAATCGACATCTTGGAAAATTTCTTGAGGTTTTACAAATAGATATTTGTTTCGGAAAACTTTCAAAGTACAACTTCGGTCGTCGTTTGATTGAGTTTTGGGGCCACATCATCCTCGGAGGACAGATCACCACAGACCCGAAAAGGTGGAGGCGGTTGTTGATTGACCAACGCCCACAAATGTTTGGGACGTTCAAGTATTTTTGGGCTTATGTAACTACTATTTTCTAATTATTAAAGGACTATGCTCTGGTGTCCGTGCCCCTCTCCGATCTCATCGCATCCACGACGCCAACAAGGATCCGTGAGAGCATGTGTGGAGGAAGCATCTCTGACCCATATAGACGCCCCTAGTCCACCCCCTCTATCCAACACCACAGTCGCTCCCACCTCTATCCCTTCCTCTCCACAGCCCCTGGTGCTCTCCCCCCTCATGCCTGCCAGCTACGGCTGCTGCCCCTATGTGCCCTGGTGCTGCTGACGAACTGGCCGCTGCTTCTGAGCCCGCTGGGCCTCCTACTGCTGCTGTTGCAGTTGCTTCTGGTGACGTTGCTGCTGAGCCTGTTGCTGCTTCTGGGTATGGTGCTGCTCCCACCGAGCATGCTGTCGCTGGGGCTACGGCTCCTACGAATCCTGCACTGGTGTCCCCTCCTGCGGGTGTCAGGCTGGTGAATCTCTCCCATGTGGTGGTCCAACTTGACCTGGTGTATCATGTTGCTACTGATGTGGGGCCTGTTGCTGCAAGGGCTCTCCCCTCTGCCTGCCTGGTGGCTGTCGCCGCTGCTGCTAGATCGCCTCCTGTTGGTGGCGCCAACGCTCGTCCTCTTGGTGCTGCTTCGCTGACACTGCCGCATCGCCACCACCAACTCGTGGACCAATGGGGACCCTACGTTGTGATAGATCCTCACTCCTGTGTGACGTCTGATCCTGGACTGCCACACCCCGTGTACTCCGAGCTGTCAACGTGGTATCCCCTCGCATCTGTGGAGGACTCCTGCTAGCCTCTTGGGATGGTAACGCCAAAAAGGACTGTCCCAAGGACTGAGGGTATAGTCCTCCACTGGCATCCTCCCGACTCCCACCCTCCTGATGCTCTTGTCCCATCGGCTGCTCGGCGCCCCTGCCTCCTGTGCCTGACCTAGCCTGGCCCACACTTGGTTCGACCACCTCACAGGCACGGGCTGGCCGAGCGGTAGGATATCTGTCGCCGCCTGTCCCCCTTGTTGGCTCTGGTGGGTGTGGAGGCACCCTCAAGGATGCCTAGCTCTCACTGGTTCACGCTACCAGTGTTTGGGGCAGCCAATGGACACCTTTGGTGAAGAGTGTGGAGCACAAGGATCACGGATGTGAGTGGGCAGAACACGTCGCATTCCGTAGAACTAAATGGAAA
>SZWC01005386.1:121491-142020 GCA_023375785.1 Penium margaritaceum | reverse complement strand
GTGGTGGTCATGGGTGTGCCGATGGGGTTGCACTCCTCCATGTTGTAGCGGCGGAGCACCTCTTGCACGTACTTTGCCTGACCCATCTCGAGCGTGCGTGCCTTGCGGTCCCTCTTGATGGCGACGCCGAGGTAGTACTCGAGCTCACCCATGTCAGTCATTTTGAAACGACCGCCCAGCTACCGCTTCAGGTTCACCAACTCCTCCATGTCCGATGACACGAGGATGAGATCATCCACATAGAGTGCCACAATCTGGTGCAACCCCGGCTGCTTCCGCACGTACACGCTGTGATCCGCCTTGCAGCGCTTGAAGCCAAGCTCGGCCATGAAGCCGTCCATTTTCAGGTACCACATGAGTGGCGCTTGCTTCAGCCCGTAGAGCGACTTGCGAAGCCGGCACACCTTCCCCGGCGGGGCGTCCACCCCCTCCGGCACCTCCATGTAGACCTCCTTGTCCAGGTCACCGTTGAGGAATGCAGTTTTCACGTCCATTTGGTGGACTTCGTAGTCGCGAACCGCCGCCACCGAGAGGATGGAGCGAATGGAGACGAACTTCGCCACCGGCACGAAGGTTTCATCGTAGTATTCACCCTTTCGCTGGGCGTACCCCTTCGCGACCAGCCGCGCTTTGTACCGCTCCACCTTCCCCTCCTTGGTGAGCTTCTTTTTGAAGATCCACTTTGAGCCGATGATTTTCGCGCCCTCCGGCCTGTCAATCAGCTGCTAAGTGCCATTCTTTTCATGGGAGGCGAGCTCAGATTTTATAGCTCCCTCCCACTCAGCCCCATCCTTCCGCTGCAACGCCTCCTTGACGGTCTCGGGCTCCTCTTGCACAGAGAACGCTTGAGCGAGCCCAATCCAGATGCCCTCTGCGGCATCGTATCTCTTTGCCGTCCTCCTTGTGCGTCCGCTTCTCCGGGGCTGCTGCTGTTGAGGCTGTTGCTGCTACTGCCGTTTCTGCTACTGCTGCTGTCCCCTCGCGGTGCCACTTGCACCGCTGACCTGCTCCTCCTCTCTCGGGGACCATGGAGATGCGTGCTCACTCCCCACCTCTTCGTTCAGATCCACTGCTGCCGGCGCTTCGGACTCATTGTCCGACTCGGCTGAATGCAAATCAGCCGCTCCCACATCGCCCGAATGGTTCTCACCGGCTGGAGCCGATGGGACGTCACCCTCTTTTGCGTCCTCCGGCGTCTCCCCCTCAAGGAGTGGCAGCCACTCCCCACGCTTGGAGAGATCCACGTCCTTTTCCGTCCAACGGCTGGCCTCTTCGAACGTGACTTCGTGACTGTTCACGATCTGCTGCCTCCGCGGGTCGAAGAGCCGGTACGCCTTGCTCCCGCTCTCGTACCCGACGAAGATGCACCGGCGAGTCTGCGGGTCCAGCTTGCCCCGCCCCTCCCGTGCCTGCACAACAGCATGTGTAATACAACCAAATGTGCGGAGGTGTGCCACAGTTGGCTTCCTCCCGCTCCACACTTCTTGTGGCGTCTTCCACACCTTGGACTCCGCATCTTTTAGCGGCTTCATCGGCATCAGGTTCATGATGTACGCCGCTGTCCGTACCGCCTCGTCCCAGTACCGCTGCGTGAGGCCGGCATCACTCAACATGGACCGGACCATGTTGAGGATGGTGCGGTTCGCCCTCTCGGTGACACCATTCTGCTCCGAAGAATATGGCGTAGTTTTCTGCCACGCGATCCCCTTGCTCTTCATCCATGCCGAGCAGCCCTCGTACTCGCTGCCGTTGTCGCTCCGGAACGCCTTCACCTTCAACTCCGTTTGGCGCTCCACAGCCGCCACGAACTCCTGCATACACGACAAGACATCGCTCTTCCTCTTGATGATGTCGAGGTAGAGCTTGCGGCTGTGCTCATCGATGAAGGTGACGAAGTAGCGCGCCCCACCAATGGAGGGCTCGAACGGTCTACACACATCGGTGTGCACTACCTCCAACTTTGCCGATGCACGCGTCCCCTTTCTTGCAAACGGCTACTGTGTCACTTTGCCGACCACGCACGGCTCGCACACGGCGTCCTTGGCTGCATCAAGGCTCTTGACCTCAAGACCCCGCACCACTTCCTTCTTCAACATGTCCCTCACTGTCGAGGGAGCGATGTGGCACAATCGGCGATGCCACAGGTCCAGGTCCCCTTCATCCTTCGTCACGAGGTTGGCGGCGTCGGTCCTCACCGCATCGGCAAGAACCTTGGTACGGAGAAGGTACAGGTCCTCCTCCCTCTTGCCACGTGCAATCACCTCGCAGTCCCCCTCCTTCCGGATGATAGCCTCCTTCTTGTTGAAGAGTACCTCGAGCCCCTTGTCGGTAAGGCGGCTCACTGACAGCAGGTTTGTCCCAAAGTTGGGCATGTGGAGCACGTCGTAGATGGTACACGGAATGATTTTCCCGTTCACCACTGACTCGACGCGAACATTGCCTTCGCCCGTGGCCAACTTCGTTTTGCCGTTAGCGACTGTCATGCGCCGTTCAGTGGCGCCGTTGGTGACAAATGGCGCCCGGTTGCATTGCGTGTGGCGGCCTGATGCGGAGTCAATCACCGTGACGTCCGGATCTGTCAAGTCAGTAGACTCCCTGGCCATCATGGCTTGGGTGGCCTTCTTCCCGCCCTTCCCGGGCTGGTCCGACTTCTTGTTGGGGCAGTCGCGTGCGTAGTGGTCCTGTTTGTCACAGTTGTAGCACTCCCCCTTCTTGTCACCTTTCTTGGTGCCCTGATTTGCACCCTTCCCCTTCTTGCCTCCCCCTCCACCTTGAGGACGGACGGCATAGGTGGAACTCGATGTTGTCCCACTCTCTCGCCCACCACGCCGCATCCATTCATTGCGGACATACTCAGCCACCTTTGGATATTTCAGCTCATCGGCAGACCAGCCGCCTACGACGGTGATCATGGGACTCCAACTGGCCGGGAAGGCCAGGAGGAGGATCATGGCTTGCAGCTGAGGGTCGACCTTCCACCCAGTGGCTACGCACTCGGCAGTCAAGGACTCCATCTGCAGCAGGATCTCCATGATATCGTCGCCTTCGTTGGCTCGGAGGGTGACGAGCCTCTTGAAGACGAAGAGCTGATTAGCAAGGTTGGTGGACTGGTAGATGGTGCAGAGTTTCTTCCAGGCCTCCGCGGCCTCCGTGCATCCTTGAATGAGGGAGCGCTGCGTCGGAGAAAGCTCATACACCAACAAAGCAAGCGCCTTCTTGTTGCGCTTCTTGTACGCTTCCACTTCCTCCGGCATCACGGTATCCGAAGGGGCAGTTTCTTCACCCTTAACCAGCTCAAGCAGGCCCTTGTCATCGAGGAAGACCTCAAACTCCCACCTCCAAAGGTGGAAGCCAAGCCCGTCGAACTTGGAGACGCCGATGCTCTCTTGCTCGGTCGGTGCCATGGCGTGCGGCGGTAGCGTGAACGTTGTAGAGCTAGGGTCCTTCTAGGCACGTGGGCCCATAACCCTTTGTTGGCTCTAGTGGGTGTGGAGGCACCCTCAAGGATGCCTAGCTCTCACTGGTTCACGCTACCAGTGTTTGGGGCAGCCAATGGACACGTTTGGTGAAGAGTGTGGAGCACAAGGATCACGGATGTGAGTGGGCAGAACACGTTGTATGCAGTAGAACTGAATTGAAACACGTTTTTGTTGCTTAGCATAGTGAGATTGCATCAGATCCTTATAGCCTGTGATCTAAGCTGTCCAACGCATTCAAGCATGCCAAAAACAGAGCAGTAGAGCCCCTGCTACGGCCGTCAAAGTAACCCTTGGTGGAGCCGCCCACCTTGCCTTACACGCTAGGCAACGGGAGGCGCTTCGACGATGACCCGTCGAAGCGCCTTTCCTTGCCCAGAAGTCAAGGAGAAGTTCACCCTGGTCAAGGAGAGTCTTCTGGTTGCTTCCTTTATGGCCCTGGTGCATTTGGGGGTCGTTGGAGACGAACTCGGATCACTGGTGGTGGATTATCCTGCCACCCATGGCGGGTATCAGATTCCACCCCCCCAACACCCAAAATTCGGGCTAGGCTAACTTTCTGAATACTCATTCAAATCGAGTGATTCAAAGCTCAATCCTGCATGGAAAAATTGAAGGAATCCAAATCTAAAGTCAGATCAGGTTTTCGACCTCTCCCCAATGTTCGAACCAGGGCGTACGATCAACGGCACTCATGGCAAGGGGCACACCATGTCAACACCCCTCATGCCACCCAGGGACGTCATCTGAGGAGTCTGACGCAAGGGGTCCGTACTCGCTCTTGTGGCTCTCCTCGTGCCATACTCCTCATGTGCCGTCTGGGGAAATCGCTGGCGGAGGAACTCATCCACCACAGTGCGTGTTTGCTCCTCCTCTCCTAGGCTGGCCTCCCCCGGTGCTCCAGGGGCTGGTGCTGGTGCCGTGCTTGGGGCGGGTGTGCCACCTGTCCTCCCCTCGGCCTCAGCCGAGTCCCCAGCTCCCATTTCTCACTCCCGGGATAGCTCACCCCCTCCACCGCCCCTTTGAGCCTGCCGTGCAAGACAGTGTCGCTCGCGCCGGCCCGCATTGTACCGCTGATGACGGAGGCGTCGAGCCTCCTGCTGTAACTGCCTCGTCTGACATCTCTGTTGCCACTCTGTTTTCCACCCCGCCACCCCATACACCTGCTCCGGGTCAGCCATCCCTCTTGACGCTCGGCGCTCGGCCAGCCATGCCTGTCGCTCTGCCGCCTCCGCCGTACTCGTCGCACAACTCCTCATCGGTCGGTCACTCCGTACCTCCTCCACCTGTGTCTCTGGGATCGGGTCCACCCGTCGCTGCTGAATCCCTCATAGAGCAGACTGAAAGCACCACCTACAATAGTTACAATACTAGTGGGAGCGTCGGGAGTATTGCAAACGCCCCTCGAAGCCGCATCCCATCCACAGGCATCTCCAAGGAGGTCCTTGAACAAAGATCGCCTCAACTGTTGTCGGCTCATGTGCCTGTGGAGTATCGGTGGTCTCGCCCTCTGCCTCCGTCCCCACTCTCTCATTGCCATCGACAGCTGCCTCAGTTCCTCCTGAGCCGTCTGGGGCCTGGGGGGCACCCGCTCCATCCTCTCTTGAGGCCCCAACTGCCGGTCGAACCTCTGTCGTGCCCTCCTCATCCGGGCCGTCCTCTGGAAGACTCATCCTCGGGTCATCCTGTTATCACGCTCGCCAAATACACCGCATCTTCATCCGGACACGACGGACGGGAAGGCAGGGTGGACGAGGTCTCACATCGGTGACTCTCTTCCCACCCCATCATGAGCCGGACCGACCCCTATACAACCCTCCTCCTCCTCGACCTCCTCCTCATGTCTCACCTCCCCATTGTCCTCCTCCTCAATCTCATCCGTAGGTGGGGACTCCGTCCCTCATCGTCGTGGGTCGTCGTCATCCCCACCTGTGCCACCAGACCCGCCCGCACCCAAGGAGCCCTTACCGGGCTCCTCCCCTAGTTTGTCGTCCGATCTCGACCCTCCTGCCCCATGTCCTGCATCCTCCCGGCCCGACGTACTCGCCTCCTCCGGACTATCCCGGGACCCCCCTGGGCTAGTACCCTCGCTCCCGGTGGGGGCTCCATCCATCGTCGCTGTCAATGGCCCAAGGGCGGGCGACACTACTGCGACCATGAATACATCTCAATGGCACTGGCGGCGGCGCCATCGCCAGAGTGCCCCACTCCGTCGGCGGGTCCCTCATGCTCCAGAGAGTCCCTCTATGCTGGTGTTTGGGGCAGGTCGTGGACCGTGGCCAATGACGCTCCCACTGGTCAACCACATTGACCCGATCTCCATCATCGGGTCCACCCCCTCTTGCACCTGATCCCCCTGAGAATCCAGACCCACGGCCATCTCGTGCCTGAGGCCTGGGTGACTCTACACCAAAGCTGCCCTCACGTCGCATGTAGCTCGAGCGACCTGCCCAGAGACGCCCCCCGGTGTGGCCTCCCTCATCCCCTCTGCATCCTCCTGTGGAGTCATCTCTATCTCACCCTCCCCTTGAGGGGAAAGCGTATCTCTCACCACCCGCGTGGCCTCACGTAGGGAAAGGTCCACTTCCAGGGTCGTCTGCCGTGCTGCGAGTAAGCCAGCCTGGGATCCTAGGTCCACCACCTGCTGCTGCAGGCCCTGAATGACCCCCTGCTGGAGCGCTTGCTCATGTCCTAAGAACTACTCCTGTAGGATCACCCCCTCTCGCAGATGCCTGATCTCTGCCGCGAGGTCCTCCATCTGCGAGTCATATGCTTGGCGTGATGCTCTACAAACCGCGACCTCACGACGAAAGGCCTCTGTCTTGGAACGAGTCTGAGAGATGACCACCGTCACCTCCTCCCACTGCACATAGAAATCTATAAGATAGCGTCCTATCTGCTCTTCATACCGTAGGAATAATCCCTGTAGACGCTCCCTCGTATCCTCCTATACTGCCGCACACACTGTCTAAACCTCCCGCCGCAACCTAGCCAGGGGGTCGTCTGATCCTAGTCGCTCCGATCCCCTCTCTGCCCTCTGTCCCGCTGTCTCCCCCGTACTCGGGCTCCCCTTGCACTGATCCGCTGCCGCCTCTGTCGTCCCACTGCCCCCCTGAGGGCTGGTCCGCCGCATGCCCTTGGGCATCTCCGCCATCTCCGGTATCACTCGGGGCCTCTCCGATACTCCGGGCTCTGTGTTCGAGGCACCCTCCTGGTCGAGGCACCCTGTCTCTTGCTTATTCTCTGTCCTTCTCGCTGCTCCCTCCACACCTAGGCTCCCCTGAATTGCCTGTTCTCCGTGTACCTCGCTGCTCGTCATGGGATCACACGCCCCCTCTTTTCTCTCGTGCTCGGACTTTTGCCCCTGATCTGCCGTTTCTGGTGGCGCTTTCTGTCGCGCCTCATAGACTGTCCGTCGTCTTGCCCTCTCCTGATTTGCTGCTCGGATTTCCGCCTCCTTTTTTCGCCAGCTCCATGGCCCTTTCCCAGTCGTCTTGCATCTGGTGCGGGCTGGCCGTAGTGGAGGTTTCGGTTGTTCAATCCCCTTGAACTCAGCTGTAGGGTCTTCCACCCACGGGGTTGTGGGTGGATGGGGAGGATTTTCTTCCGTCGGTGGCGATGCCGATGAGGGCAGGATCCTGCGGGTTCCCTCAAACGGGTTGATGTGTGCCAGAAGTTTTTTTTCCAGATTTTTCGGTAGGAATATCGGGGCCGATGGGGCTGTTCTTGCTGAAGGATGATTTTTGGGTGTTATCGAGTACCCAGGGTATTGTAGAAATACCCCCATTGGGTATTTTAGGAAACCCCCACCCGGGTGGGTATTTCGAGAAATTAGAGGGCCTCCTCTTGCGAGGAGGGGGGACTCCTTACGAGGAAGCGAGAGGGGACCCCCTCCCCCCTGGCTCCTGGATGGTGGGGATCGCCGGCCCCACGGGGTCGGCATCCGGGCCGTCGATCCCCCAGGTCGACCCCCCCCCCTTGTTCCCCTCCTCAACCTCCGTCCGCCGTTTGGTGGCCGGCGGTTGTGCATCGACCCCGCCGGCCACCTTCCGCTTCCCCCTCCCCCCCCCCGCTGGGTCTCGCTTGACGCTACCCCCCCCCCGATCGAGGGATAGGGGGTAGGAACTGAGGGAGAAGGGGTGGCGGTGGACCTCCCCCCACTGTTGCCTGCTGCCCGAAGCTGCCGGCACCGCACGTGTGGGGCGGCACCACGTCGAGGGTGCCACCCTACCCCTCCATGGGAGACCCGCCGCCCCCCCCTTTCTCCTCCTCCCTCAGCACTCCCGCCGCATGGCAGGGTGGGAGTGGGCCCGTTGGAAAGCTCCCACCGAGGGCTTTCCAACGGGCCCGCTCTCATCTGAAACGGTGCACCGTGGAGGCAGAGCGGGCCCACCATGGCCCGGCGGAAATTCTGACGTCAGCAGTCCGCCGGGCCTTTTTCCTCCTCTCTTCCTCTATGTGCCACGTGGCTGAGCCAGAATGGGCCCGGTGTGGAGCCCTCTCCAAGGGCTACCCACCGGTATCCTCCGCGCCCCGAACGGAGGCTCGTGCTGTCCGGTAGCTGTGGGTGACGTGGGCGGGTCGATGACGTGGCGTGTGCAGCCGCCGAGGCACGCCACGTGGCCGAAGCCGGTTCGCCGGGACCGTGGAGGCCTGCTGATATGGCAGGTCCACTCTGGCTCAGGCCCAGAACCCAGGCTGTCCGGGGCCAGGCCCTTTGGAGGCCCCTTGAGAGCCCCCGAGAGAGAGAGAGAGAGAGAGAGAGAGAGAGAGAGAGAGAGAGAGAGAGAGAGAGAGAGAGAGAGAGAGAGAGAGAGAGAGAGAGAGAGAGAGAGAGAGAGAGAGAGAGAGAGAGAGAGAGAGTGAGTGAGTGAGTGAGCGAGTGAGAGGGAGAGAGAGGACAGGGAGGAGGAGATATATATATATATATATAGAGCGAGCGAGAGAGAGAGAGAGAGAGTGAGTGAGTGAGTGAGCGAGTGAGAGGGAGAGAGAGGACAGGGAGGAGGAGATATATATATATATATATAGAGCGAGCGAGAGAGAGAGAGAGAGAGTGAGTGAGTGAGTGAGCGAGTGAGAGGGAGAGAGAGGACAGGGAGGAGGAGATATATATATATATATATAGAGCGAGCGAGAGAGAGAGAGAGAGAGTATTCCAGTGTGTACAAATTCGAGTGTGATGTAAAGTACAAATGCGAGTGCAAAATTGAGTGTCAGTACACGTGCGAGTGCGAGTGCAAGTGTGCGTGCGAGAACACCTGCGAGTGAAAGAGCATACATGTGAGCATACAGATGTGTATGTATGTGTGTGTGTATGTGTGTGGGTGCGTGTGTGCGTGCGCGCGCGTGTGTGTGTGTGTGTGTGCGCGTCTGTGTGTGTGTGTGTGTGTGTGTGTGTGTGTGTGTGTGTGTGTGTGTGTGTGTGTGTGTGTGTGTGTGTGTGTGTGCGTGTGTCTGTGTATGTGTATGCGTGTGTGTGTGTGTATGTGTGTGTGTGCATGTGTGTGTGTGTACCACCTGTGAGTTTGAGTGCAGGTGCGGGTGCGGGTGCGGGTGCAGATGCGGTGCAAGTGCAAGTGTGCTAGAGGGTGAGCTTTGACAGAGTGGATCTCAGTGCTCCCTTAGCCAAATGAGTCATATAAGGGCTTGTTAGAAAGCTGTGATGATGTAATTTCTCACTCAAGAGTCGATTTAGACATTCGCGTTCTCTGCAAACCTACATTTGCTTCCGTAATTTCTGTCTGTGCAATGTACAACTCCCTCTCACAAACAGTTGGTCCTTCCTAGGCGGCTCTTAGTGAGCCTAATCACCTCCCTGAGGGCTGCCCCAGTTTCCATCAGACCTGTGATCATGTGCTTATATTGCAGCAAAAAAGGGCACAAGGTCAAGGACTGTTGGAAGCGGATGAGAGAGGAGAAACAGGTGAAACAGGAGAGCCAGTCAGGAAGTGAGGAAGAGGGGGAGAGTGATGACAAGGAAACAGAGGCTCAAATTGAGTCATCACAGTAGAAGGTACAAAGTGGAGAGCAGAAGAAGCCGTTTGACTTCTCAGGATCTGTCTTTCATACCTCGGATGTTCCGAGTACCAAGCAACTTTGCTCAAGGGACGTGTGGTTCCTCGACAGTGGGTGCACGTCGCACGTCACGTTTGACAGATCGTACCTCCAACACCGGCTACATGCCAAGGCATACATTGGCTACAAAAAGGCGACTTCGCTCTTCAGCCCGCCTTCAATTGGTGCATCTTATTTTTTGGTGTGCAACAAGGTGACACTAACATGTGCAACAATGAAGGGGAGCAAGAGGGGAGCTTTACTTTTAAGTGATATGGTAAATCCTATGACCGCACCCTCGGTCCTCCCTCATTCGGTTGCAAGTACAACGAGCAACTCCCATTCCGAGTTTCGATGGAGCAACCACGGCCCACGACATCATGCCGGTTGCTGCAAGAAGTAAAAAATCACCGACCCAGATTGTCCGAATGGCCTAGAGCTCGTCTCGACTGCCCCTGCTGCTGATTTTACGTTTTCGGTTGATGGAATCTATGAGCAGCAGTTCTACCGCAAAACATGATCACAGCAACCTCTTCTGCTGTCATTTTATCCATCACAGCAGCAGTTTCCACCAGAGAGGCATAATATTTCATTTCGGTGGAGCCCATAGAAAAATCCGGTGGCCGGTAGCACTCGCG
The DNA here is from genome assembly GCA_023375785.1 of Penium margaritaceum. Taxonomy (NCBI): domain Eukaryota; kingdom Viridiplantae; phylum Streptophyta; class Zygnematophyceae; order Desmidiales; family Peniaceae; genus Penium; species Penium margaritaceum. Next base: position 131,849 of record SZWC01005386.1, on the reverse strand, counting down.
GTCAGCGCGCAAAGCAAAATGGCAAAAACCTGCGCAGGCAGCTTGGCAGCAGTAACAGCAGCAGCTTTATTTTTGCTCCGTGCTAGTGTGGCTGCGGCATCAGAACAGCATGCAGCAAGAAGGAGCTTGCGTAGCCTCTTGCAGAAAACTGCGCAAGCGCAATCACCGCTGACATAAGAAATGACAAGCACACTTGCGAGAAAGCAGGCAAGTGAGCAAGCGAGCGAGCAAGCAAGCGAGCAAATAAGCGGACAAGCTCGCAAGCAAGCGAGCAAGGGAGCGAGCGAGCGAAGACGGGGGCAAGTAAACAAGCGAGGCTGCAAGCCAGAAAACGAGCAGACAAGCTGCGACGCTGCACGTGATAAGGTCCCTAAGCAGGAACCCGGCAAGTCCGCAGAAGGACGGATGGATGCTTTTGGCCGAGGCTACAGAAGGACTGCGATAAGCTAATCAGCACCCAAAGTTAGCGCGGATTGCAGGTCAAACAGCAGTTCGCAAAACCGGGTCTTCACCCATGGGATATCTGACAACGCGCCCCTAATCCAGTGGATCCGACTCCCTCGGCCAACTCTACCGGACAAACTGATCCGTTATAGTGAGACAGAGTCATCGATTCACGGACTGACGGGACTGAAGTGGATCTACCAACTGTTCAACGGCTATTACTGGAGGAAATCACACCTACGCGACTGAGCATGGGAAACTGACCTCTCACGACCCTCCTGGCAGCCTTTGTACTGCTTGTACTGGTCCAGCGGCTCCAAACGCAGGGAGAGGGCCAGAAACGTTCTTTTTTTTACCTCAAACAGGTTGCGCCAACCGAGCACCAGTTGGATGAGGCTGGGCAAGCGAAAATTGATTTTGAGGCTCATGCTGAACCTCGTGGGTCAGTTTCATTGGAGGCATTGCTTCTTTATCAGGCAACCAATAAAATTCTAAACTGGCCCAAACTCCACCCGTCATTTTTTCTTTTTGCTGTAACTTGCCCAAAGCACATCCAACGGTGTCCAAATTCAGCTCCACACGGATCCCATCAGCCAAAAGCCCCCAAATGAAGGAGAATAATTTTCTCTTCGCTCCTAAAGCCAACATTTACTCCTTTCTCCTTCAAATCTCGCACCGAGAACACGGCTCAGCTCCAAATTCTCAACGAAGGGTTTTTTGGAAGCCGCTTGAGGAATAATTTGGAGATCTGTAACAATAGAATGGAGTCATTGCACCAGTGCACCAATTGAGGGGGAGTGTTGGAGTATGCAATTACTACACTGTTTTATGCTCCATAACTGTGAAGTCAGTGCAGTAATCGCCAGACCGTACAAGGTTTGTACATAGTGTGTAGGCATGCGCACACGGTAGCGCATGTTCTTTATCCACTCCTAAGGAGATGGGGAGCTTCACACCGCACAGTGCTGCACAGGGACACAAGGCAGGATTACCTACTCGTGCCTAGCATCCATGCACCCAAGGTTGGAGAACAACATCTACTGTATCATCTCCAACATGCACAAGGATCTCCAAATCTACTTCAATCTGTGCAGCAGAATCAACGGTGTAGGAGGATAACTTCTGAAGTAAGCCACCTGATGAAGAACCTTTACCATGAAGTTGGATGAAGCTTCCTTCATCAGGAAGCTTCCCTAAAAGCTGACTTTGGCACCAAGCAACATCACAGAGATGGAGGAAGTTTCCTCTACAAGGAAGCTTCATACCTACAAAGCCAAGCGGTTACTGTTGCTACCACACACGAGGAAGCTTCTCCTCAATGGAGGTCAACTTGCCAAGACCACGTGTATATAAGGCAGTGGCCCTGACATATCTCCAATATCTCCACATCTTCATATGCACAAATCCATGTGGAGTTCAATCTCCAGTCAAGCGCTCAGTTCCATTTGGAAAGCATCTTGTTGTTGTTCTCCCTGTAGTTGTTCCTACAGCAACTGCAGCATCTACAAGGCCTTGCAAGCCTTGCGTATGTGCAAAGGCTTCACGCGCTAGCACTAGAGCGCCTCTGAACTGGAGACTGTTTGAGATCCCTCCAAGGCCCATATGAGCCTGGCACTTATGTGCCAGCCTGGGAGGAGGTTACAACATATCAATCTCTCTCTGATTCAGCAGCCTCATTACTTCATGAGCTTCAGACGTCAGCTTCCAAGTCATAACCTTTGTCTTGGCCCCTGATATCTCTACTTGAGTTCCCAAACCAAGATTCTGCTGAAGTTCTCTTTGAAGACCCCTGTTAGAGTGGCACTTGCGTGCCAGCTTGGGTGGAGGACGCCTGAATGCCTTGAGGCCAGAATACCTTGAAGACGGTGGCAGTGCCAAGGCCCCTTGCATCGACAGCCTTAAAGGCCTGGCAAGGATTTGTCCCTTCTGGGATGCCAGGCAGCTCAGTGTTTTGTACATAGCAGTGTTCAGGCTGACTCATACTTGTAGTTTGTACTATCAATCAAGAGATAAAATTTCTCTCTTTTGTACATGCTGTCTTGCTGAGCACCAAGATCTCTATAGAAGCAGCAAGGAACATAGAGCTTGCTGCCATAAACCAAACCACTTCCGCTGTGCAAACTCTGATACACCATACATGATTCATTACCAAGAAATGTTCGTACATGTCAGTCTAAAGAGTCGAAGGTGGCAAGTAGCTTCCAAACCACGCAGTCTTCTATGTTTCCATCCACACTTCATACAAGGCTTCTCATCATGTGTCTCATTTCCAAGAAGTTTCATTCACTTACATCACGTAATTGACACAAATACATGAATGTTCGATACAATTATGCGAATGTTTCCTTTTTCATTCTTTAAAAAGTATGTAAGCACCTGATTTGGATGTTATAAGAAAGTTTTTTCAGCAATAACATGGAAATCAACATAAATAGAGGTTAATTTACTATACAAATGCTAAAACATGTTAGAATGGTTTTCTAAATCATAACTTGTGTGTTGGGAAATTCAACATGTTTGAAATGTTTAAAGTACCTATTTCTGGGTTTGTTCGAGCACACTGGGTTCCGCATGACTAAGTTTCACAGTTAAAAGGTGTTCTGAGATTCGACGCTGTGGTGTCAGGACTTACCGAGAATAGCGGTAACTTCAGATCTGCTTTTCAGGTTCGCTCCCCCCCCCCCCTCTAACCCAACCCCTTCCTTGGCTCCACATAGTGTACGTGGGGATTGTTTGGGACGGTGCACGACTGTTAGCAGACGTATTCGGCTTCGCTGTACATTAGTGTGTTTTATTAAAGACACATTCATGAAGGTTCCCTGCATGCAGACGTGGACAATTTTTTGCGACATGTGCTACGAAGACTACACTTCCATATGCAGTCACACCATACACTTCAGTGGTGACAGGGGGGATTCCGGTTCCGGATTCAAGTGCCAACCACCCACCACCATCCAGAGGAGAAGTTCATGTGGCGAGTGTATATGGAAATGAATGTGAAACACCGCATGAGAAACTGCACGATGTACAGAAGTGCACAGGTCTGTACGATATATGCAAACCGTCGATTTATGTCAATCGACAGTCTGCGTGTTTCGAACTGTGATCAGATCTAGTGACCACAGCAATTTGACTGTTTATTTCTTGGTGATTGTAAGGCATAAAATATCTCTGGTTTCCTTGATCAAACGGTCAACTGGAAGAGATGTTCTTTGAAAAGGCACCACCGGGGAATTCTCAGCAACTGACCTCAGACGGCGGCGAGGCTCGGCAATGAGTCAAGCTTCGATGGCAAAGCCCGAATATTGCAACTTCAATATTATGGGAGAGGGAGGCTGTTGAATGCACCACAGCTTCCAGTTGTGCCGCGTGGTACACGCGGCACAACTGGAAACCAGCCAATTTGGCAGCCAGCGTGTCGCTCAAGCAGCAGGATCAATTTCTTCACTGCCGCTCGAGTGGCAGATTTGGTTCTCAAGTGCCAACTGAGTGTGTCATGAAATTTACTTCGAACAGGTCACAATATGAGCCTTACCTAGCCATTATGCAAGACTGACTAGTGGTACAGATTTACGACAGCAAGTAGCACTACATTTCTAACCATTAGTGTCTTTTGAATGATAGTATGTGAAATTTGTCACTGAACATGTCCAACATAACATGTATTCACCTGTGATAGTTTGAAATGGAGATATACCTCTGCCTTGTATGATGTTTTATCTTTATTCATGGATGGTTTCAAGAATATAATTAGGGATGTCATTAGATAAAGTGGTCATATACGATGTGTTTTACACATTTACTTACTTATACACCAGTGCACACCTTCACCCACAACACAATCACTGCATTGTAAACCTGTATTTTCAGTGGATATATAAATTTTCACCCAAAAACCCCCTAACCAACCTTAATCTTGCCTTACGCAGACAATACCATTCATTAGTGTTTGTTTGAAATCTCAACACACTCACCTATTCATACATCTCCTTATGCACTTCCCACATACACCTGAGTATAACTATTATTCTTTTTAAGAAACCATACACCGTCACAACGCATGAAAAAATATTAATTAAATGGGTGAAAAGTTTTATCAAAACATGGAGCTCTATTTTTCCACACAACCTTGTACACTTCCCACATACACTTTCACCTCAACCTCAATGCGATTCAAACCATTATCATTTTAGTACTACAAGTATGTCTTATTTGTCAGTAAAGATGTCCAATGCAGACATTATTTGCCTGGAAAAATTTCACAATAGAGGTGTTTACAGTACAACTCTGCCTCATCTAATGAATATTTCCCAAACATATTTTTGATGAAAAAAAAAGCACTTGTCCACATACACGTTTTTCCCCTTACCACCACTTAACAAATCACTAAAAGCCGTCATACACAAGTGAAGATGTCTATATGAAATCCACACACCCGGCAGTACATCTCCACATACACCCTCCACATACACTTCCCAACCCATCCCCCTTCCCCCTCCATCACCTAGGCAAACACATCACTCAAACCAATATACACAAGTAAATGTTTTAACACATAGCTCATACACCCAACCATACACCTCCACGTACAATCTCCACGTACACTTTCTACCCCAACAACTCCTCTCTCCCCCTACCCAACGACCACCAACCAATCTCAAACACATTACACAAACCAACATGCACAAATACACATTTCTACGCACAACCTACACATCCAGCCATACACCTCCACTTACATTCCCCACATACACCTTCCACCCCAAACCCCCTCCTCCTAGCCAGCACTAATCACATCACTCAAAGGAACATACACAAGTTCATATCACTACACACAACCCACATATCCAACCATACACCTCCACATGCAATTCCCACATACACTTTCTACCCTCGAACCTCACTCTCCCTCCCCTACCCCAACGACCACCAACCAATCTCAAACACATAAATCAAACAAACATAAAAAATTACACATTTCTTCACACAACCTGCACACCCAGCCATACACCTCCACTTACACTCCCCACATACACTTTCCACCCAAAACCATATTGATTTTTTTTGCCCCTTGTTCAGTGTTGTAGGACAGATCATGAATGCTCTAGCACTTGAGGAGGTATGACCCCTAGATCCGTTGTAATGTGACTCGACTATGCTCTATGTCATGTGAGATATGATCTGTGAGTACACCATGTGGGTAAGTGGTTACCTTGGCCATTTTGTTGATTTAGCCAAGTGAGAGGTCATGAGTTCGATCTTGGCCCTATGCACACCTTGTTTGCTATGGGAGCTTTCAAGAAAGAATGTCCGTAGCTTCTTGGACGCTACATGGTTGGTCTGTCACCTTGACACTAGGATGCTTATGTATCAAGCCCTCAGCGCAAGTCTATTGGTGATGTGGCTGGTTCAGGCCACTTGTGCTTTTGAGTTCTAGGACTGGACAGACAGCTATAAAAGGACTTGTATTGTATGCTGATCAATTAACCCTTTCTTGATGCTCTCTTGCATTTGACGACTTGAGCTCTTCTTGAGATGCAATGCTAAAGCTTTGTTAGTCTTGAAGGTGAATTGTATGCCTGATTAAGTTTGGGGTGCATGACACATGTCAACAAAGGAAGGTGTAAAAACCTTTGTGAGCTTTTCGGTTTTGCGGCTTCTCTGCCTGAGGTAGTTAGCTCAGTAGCTAACAAAGGGTTATGGGTCCACGCCTCTACTTAGAGGTATTTCACGCACGCAACCGCTAAGTCACAAGCAGTAAGAGCACCTTCGCTCTCATCCAACTTCTCTCTTCGCAAGTCGACATCAGCAGGAGGAGCATGCAACACATCTGCACCTTTCTGCCTTGGGAGCTTAAATCTGCCTACATCAACCTACATCTGCTTGCAACGTCCAATGTGAACAGGGGAAGTAGTTGCCTCTTCTCACCAACAGCTTTCAGCGACCTCAAACACAGGTACATCGGCATCAACAATAGGTGTAACAACTGTAGTAGTTGTAGTTGTAGGTATGGCAGGGACAGGGGAACTAGGGAATCATTCGTCCATCCTCGAGTTTGATGGAGAGGGGTTTGCACTATGGAAGTGGCAATTTGAGATCATCATGGATGACTGAGATCTACTAGGACATTTTGACGGAACTATCCCAGCACCAAAAGAAGAGGGTGCTGACCTTGTGGCATGGATCAAGCTTAACAAGAAGGCTCGTACCATTCTTGTGTCCTCTATATAACCCTCATTCCTTTCACACATCAGCGGTTATAAAGTGGCAGCCGTGGCATACGCCAAACTCGACAAGGTATTTCAGTCCTCCTCACTCACCAACTGTCTCTTCATTCTTCAAAACCTCATCAGCATGAGTCTTGGTGAAGGGGAGGATGTCTCTGCCTTTATGTAGAAGTTTCATATGCTCTTGCAACAAGCCACCGGCTTGGGATGGGACCTGAAATCCAATATGCAGGCTATGATTTTTCTGATGACGCCGCGATAAGCTGGGCCCCCATGATAACAGTGATTGGAGGGTGGACTGAAGATCAAGTTCACCACCGTCTCCGAGTATGTGCAGAATGAAGCCATGTGTCGTAGTAGCAGTGAAGTAAAAATGACTGCCTCTACCACACGGAGCAGTGGCACCTTCCGCAATACCTCCTCCTTCAGGTACAAGGGAAGCAACAGCACTAGCAACAGTGGATGGGGTGCAAAGCGTCGAGGAAACTGCCATTACTGTGACAAGATAGGACACTGAGCTTGAGAGTGCCATACACCAAAGAGAGAGGGAGAAGACAGGGATGTATGGCGAGGGGGAAATGGTGGGAAGGATCCCACAAGCTTGATGACTGAGGGTGCCTCAAACAAAGGAGGGCGATACTCAGGCCAGGAGCCTACGGCCTTGACTCGGGCACAAACGGGCACACCAATTACGAGAAGAGAGACTTCATCTCTCTTGCTCCATGCAACAAGAACTTCAGAGTCGCCAACGGCAAGGTTGAGGCAACTGAGGGGATTAATGACAAGCTGGTCACAGTGGGTGTCAGCGGTGGAGATTCTGAACTCAAGCTAGGTTGGGTGTTCTATTTTCCCTCTTTCACAGCCAACCTGTTCTTCATCTCTAAGATAACTGACCATGGCATGACAGTGGTCTTTAAAGAGAAGGAAGCGATGATAGTCCCTACCAAGGACATCAACATCTCCTACTCTGCCAAGAAGGTTGTTGCACTGGTTCCTCGCGTTGATGGACTCTACGTCTTGCAGACCAAAAAAACAAAGTCAACAGTGTAGATTCAGATGAGGAAGGACATGTTGGAGCAGTGGAAGCGCTGGCAGCAGAAGATTTGGCAACAAAACCACAAGCAAATGCAACCATTGGGGCTGTTCATTCTAGCCTGTGCACATCCTCTGAGAACCTATGGCACAGGCACTTTGGGCACGTGGCTCATCGCACATTGGAGCTCATGGGAAATCAGGAGCAAGTGTGTGGGATGGAGCTAGGTGATGAGGTGTAGGGATCCGGGATCATGTGTGAGCCATGCCTTCAAAGCAAGGCCAAAAAAAACCCCTTCAAGCGCAATGGCACGCGTGCTCTCGCACCCCTTGACCTCGTCCACTCTGACGTGTGTGGTCCCTTTTGCATACCGTCAAATGGAGGCAACAGATATTTCCTCACATGCATTGAAGACAAGAGCCGCAAGGTCTGGATATAGTTTTTCAAAAAGAAAAGTGAGGAGAAGGAGAATTTGCAAGCCTTTGTTGCTATGGTTGAGCGAAAAAGTGGAAAGAAGGTGAAGACATTCAGGAAAAACAATGGGGGAGAGTACGAATCCTGCAGGTAGTGGCTCAAGTTGCAAGGCATTGAACACCAGAAAAATACCCCCTACTCACCTCAAAGCAACGGCATAGCAGAGAGGATGAACCAGAACCTCCTCGGCATGACAAGGTACATTCTTTTTGATGTCAAGATGCCTCCTAGGTTCTGGGCTGAAGCAGCACATACGGCGACCTACCTTGTGAACCTCACACCTGTAGCAGCTCTACAAAGAAGAGGCAAGAAGAAGAAGACACAGCAGCTGAAGATGCCTCAAGAAGCATGGTCGGGCAGGAAGCCGGACGCCTCCCATCTCAAGGTGTTTGGTTGCACCAGCTTTGCCAAGGTCCAGGGCGGTGAGGGTCCTAGAAAGCTCGATGCAAGAGCACGAAAGTGTATTTTCATTGGCTATGACACCGCCCACAAAGCATATAGAATGTGGGACCAAGGAGCCAAGAAGGTCATCCGTAGAAAAGACGTGGGTGGAGAATGTATGGAAAGTGTATGTGGAGAGTGTGAGTGGAGGTGTATGGTTGGGTGTATGGGTTGTGTGTAAAGATACACACTTGTGTATGATGGTTTTAAGTAATTTTTTTAGTGGTGGTTGAAAGTGTATATGAGTATTGCATGTGGAGGTGTATGGCTGGATAGGTGGTTTTATGTATAGATATGAACTTTAAAATGTTCATCCGAGTGATTTGGTGAGTGGTGATTGGGAGGAGGGAATTTGGGGTGGAAAGTGTATGTGGGGAGTGTCAGTGGATTTGTACGGCTGGATATGTAGATTGTTTGTAGAAATACATACTTGTATATGTTGGTTTGAGTAATGCGTTTGAGATTGGTTGGTGGTCGTTTGAGTGGGAGAGGGTGAGGGGGGCCTGGGGGTTGAAAGTGTATGTAGATATTGTACGTGGAGGTGTATTAATGGGTGTATCAGATTTATGTAGAAATGTGCACTTGTGTATTTGATTTGAGTGTTGTGTTTTTTTTATGGTGATTGGGTGAGGAAGGAAGGAGGGAGGAGTGGGGTGGAAAGTGCATACAGGGCATTTATAACCAGTCACCCCTGATCCACACACTTCAAAAAGAGTGTATAATGCATCAACACATACGAAGGAAATTTCCTAGAAGTAGTACATTGACATCAACACTTTTTCTTAGAACTTTATTTTGGCTAACTCGATACAGCTATTCTTATCACGATGCTTCTTAGAAGTTTCTAAGAAAGAAGAGATGAACTGAATTATATTGTGCTTTTGAAACCTCTTTGACATAGATATGTCTAAAAACATCCTTGTGGTCAGATTTGTTGTTTAGTGCTGAACCACTTGTGTCAGCGACGTATACACTTTGACAAACGTGGATACTACTGATATACGTTTTTCGCAATGACACTGTGAAGTCATTTTTGTGCATTCGCTGTTTAATTCGACCGATGAATCGACACGCTCGACAACGACCAGTAAAACTAAAGTGTCGGTGGTGATGCTGGGAGATCAACGTTGTTGCATTCTGGGACCTGTTCCATTCGTTGTTAATCTCTGTGTGGTTCGCAGTATCCGACCATGTCCGGTTGTTGAGCAGACGTCAGACGAGGTCGTATGTACAATTCTCTTCATACTCGAGGTTACACAAGTAAAGAAAGTCGTGTCGATGAAGTCAATCGAGCAACCATTGTCAGCCAAAAGCTGTTCGATTCATGCATCGGACGACAGGAGACTAATGAAGATCGAGCCCGTGATAGCCTTTTTGATCCCCGTCCCAAACATCGAATGGCTGTCCGCGGTCCGAACGATCGAAAGATCGGACGGCTCGAATGTTTTACGATTAGTATGAGTGAAGGAATTTATCGTTCAAGACAGACAAGTATGTCATTTGAAAAGGGAAGATAATGAAACCGTCGTGGCAGAATGGTGAACACGAACCTGGTCGTGAACGTTGCAACTTGCGGTGGCGTGCGATTTCAATGCACAGCAGACCAATCGCGTACATCCTCTTGTGCGTGAGGGTCGGAAGGTCCGCGCATACACTTGTGTACACGTTTTTTGCATGACCCATACATCGGCTCGTACACTCTCACATACACTTGCCCAATACATTTTCATGCGCCCGGG
>SZWC01005386.1:107975-118279 GCA_023375785.1 Penium margaritaceum | reverse complement strand
GGGGGGGGGGGGGGGGGGGAGGGGGCGAGGGAGCGAACCGGAAAACGGGTCTCAAATTACCGCTTTTCTCGGTCAGTCCTGGCAACACAGCCTACGCACTTAGAGGACCTTTAGAATCTAAACGTTAGTCATGTGGAACCCAGTGCACTCAAACAAACCCAGAAATAGGTTTACAAAAATAAGCCAACATATGGGGGGTTTGATTTAAAAAACAAATCATCTACATGATTTTATTTCAAGATAAATGTTTAAGAACCTTGTTTATAACTTCGACATTGTCTTTTGACGTAGTTTGAAAATTTTAAACAAAGCTTCAAAAATTGTATTGCACTTATATGATTTTTGTGAAAAAAAAAAGATGAAAGTTCTTGGAAATGAGGACCATGGTGACATTCCTTCTTGTGAATAGTCAGTGGAAACATTGGAGATTGTGTATTTTTGAAGCTACATACAACCTTCCATTGTAGCAAATGGAAGGTTGTACAGGAATGACATGGAAGGAAATTCCTTAATAACTTCTGATGCATAGTTAAGTGCAGTGTGCACAGTTTGAGGAGTTCGTGAATTTGGGATGATTGGTTCTAAATGAGCCCGGGGGTTGAACCCAGCCCCCCAAGGATACCACTGAGGAGGGAATGGATAGAGGTTCCGGTGTTTCCACCAAAGGGTGAAGGCTGAGGAGAGTTGTAATCGACAGCCAGGTTCATCAATGAAATTGCAGATCCCAAAAGGTCGAAAGAGATTGGATTTAAATGAATTGATACGGATCCTATGCTTTCTGCTGTGTTTTGCCATAAAGATGGAGATAATTCATGTATGTAGTGTAGCTGTAGTGTAGCTGGAAATGTGGCTACCAGTTTGGGTACCCGAGATAGGGAGGGTTGAGCCCATCTTACTTGCCAGATGAGGTGAAATAGTGTAGCACGAATGAAAAACCAAGCGGCGTTGTATGGGATCGGTTCCAGGGTCCAAGAAGGAGGTCAATGGAATGTGATGGAAGATTGGGAAAGAAGTGTTGATCGAGATATTGAAGGTGCTCAGTTCGTTCAGTGTTGTAACCTAGGGCATAGTAGGGGAAAATGCTCAATTCACTCGTTGTTTCCGCAATAAGGGCAAAGACCGCGTTGATCTGGGTTCATGAAGCGTGTACAATTGGCAATGGGTATGGATCGGAACGGGAGGTTATTCATAGTGTTTTTCATGCTGAGATCAAGGAGGGGGTGTGCAAATTTCCTACAGAAGGAGGGCCAGTGGGATCTACCTTTTTGTGGACCCCCAATTTTTTGGGGACACCTGGTGCCCTCCCTGTCTCAACACTCGCATGGTCTTGATACGTCTGATGAGGAAAACACAATTCCTAGTTTGTGACGGGACACACAAAAATGTTAACTTTCTGGAGAGACACGCAAGAATGTCTAAAGAAGGGCCACATCAACATTCCCGAAATTTAATATCAATAATGAAATGTCGATCATTTCTGGAAAATCCTCTAGTAGGAAGATAGATTTTATGGGTGTTTTGCAAGCTTTAAGTTGGAACTTGAAAGATTGCTTAGAATTCTAGATGAAACTAGGAAAAAACCCAGACCAGACTTCAATGGTGAGGTGCAACACGCGGTAAGTCCATATGTGTACGCAAACTTGGAGCTCAAATGTGACGGAAAAAAAAAAGATTCGTGAACACACGAACAAGGAGTGTGAGAGAGTGGCAATGGACAACCAAATAAGAAGAGGCAGATGTCTGTTTGTCCTCATTCTCCCCGTAGTCCACGCCCTCTCTCAAGATCTCACACCCTGGTCCTCATCATTGTCGTCGTCAACGTATTCCTTGTCCTTTTTGTAGAAAAAACAAGGGTGCAAGGCTGCACGAAGGAAGATGAACATACCTAAAATATACGGTTAGAAAAAAAAGTGATGGGAATGTATAATGTCTTTTTTCATTCAAGACATCATTTGATTTTCAATGTTAGGTGGATGAAGGAAGAATCTAGAAACCTTTGGTTTGGACATATTTTTAAGGAGGGTGAGTTAGAAATAGATGATGTGTTTTAAGAAAATAAATACATTCATGAAATCCAATCATAGTCCTGTCTGTATCCCATATTTCATGTACATACATATTTAATAATGGAATGCTTTCATCTATTTTCTGGGGTCAATATACTTATTATATAGGTGCCTCTGATGTGAAACATTTAACTTTTATGTCTTTGGTGGCCAGTTTCCATTCAAGCTCGAATTGAGTCAACTTCTCTTGTGTCGCGCTGGATTGAGCGAAAGGTCAAGATGAACCCTACTCTACATCAGCGGTTTTGCTCGATCCACATCAAGGTGGATCAAGGAATGCCCTCCACATTGCTTGTAGTCGGCCCCTGCCGGGGCCATATGCGAGGGCCTCATATTCTTTGAGACGGCCTACGAATAGGAGGCCGTCACCTTCCATTCTTTGCACATCCACCGAGTAGGATTTGCCATAGCATGATGGGTTGTTTTTGGCATCTATATTGTGAATCCAATGGAAGTTAGGGAAAAAAATAGCATGCATCTTATTCACTAAAGGGATGAGTCTTGCATTTTGGTCAAGCTCCCAAAAGTGGAAAGGGTGCAATAGAAAACGAGGGAGGGAAGAATCTTAAAAAAAGTGGATGTAAAACGTAAAACAATAGGGATACTTCGGAACCCAAAATAGGTCGGGAGGATGAGGACGAGGAAAATTATGATGACGAGCATAATGACAGGTACGAGCGGAGTTCGTTGGTTGTAACCGGATAACGAGACAGTGAGAAGGCGAGTGCAAGTAGGCATTCACCCTTCCCTTGTCTTCCTCGTCCTCATCTGCTTTCCTACTTTCCCACCCCCACCCAAACCCCTATCCCTCTCGCCGCCTCGTCCTCGGCCTTCCTTACATCTTGTCCCCCCCCCTCCCGCCCCTCCCACCCATCTTCGCTTCTCTTTTTTCATGGAGGGTCACACCCAAGGACAGACTTTCTAAAACACTTGCTATGTAGTTGAGGGGCGTACAACTTCACAATCAGGCCCTGTTTCATTTCTGGCTCGAATTCTGGGATGTCCTTCATGTTCCAATTAAGAGCTCGCAGAATACCCATGGAAATGTTTTCCCTATGAGAGAAGCTGCCATTAGTGATGGACATATCATTGTGAATATTCAAATTCAGGCATGCACATGTGGCTCTTCTTTAGAGAAGTTGATATCTTTTTGTTCCCTTTCACAAGGTATCAAATTTGTGTTTTGACATTTTTTTGTGCCCACCTAAAAGGTTTAAATTCTTGCATGCCCTTTCAAAACGTGGAAAATGTTTTGTGCCCCTCAAATAGTTTGTCATTATTTTGTGCCCCTCGAGAAATTTGACATTCTGGTAAGCCTTGTTACAAGCTTGTTGTTTTTGCTTGCCTTTTTTTTAACCCTGCTCAAATTGCATTTTCTTCACTTCTCCTGTGATTGCGGTGGCGTACAGTGGCGTAATCACGGTGGAATTAAATTTTAGAGTGAACGGGATACTCCCACTTTTAGGATGTGCATAGAGCATTTTTGGTTCTTCCATACAAACTCGGAGAATTCATTCATTGCTGAGAGGAGAAAACTTGATTTCAACAAGGTTGTGAAAAGGGCACATAGAGTTACCGATTTTGCAACGGGATACACAAAAAAAACAACTTTCTGGAGGGGCATGCAAAAATGTCATCTTTTTGAAGGGCATATAAAAATGTGAACGGCTTGGAGGGGCACACAAAATTGTCAAAATACATATCTGTCACTTTGTAGAAGGGCACTGAAAAATTTCAACAATTCTAAAGAAGTGCCACATCAACATGCGCGACTTTGAATATCCATAATGATATGTCCATTGTTAAGGACAGCTTCTCTCACATGGAAAACACTTTCATGGGTATTCTCAGAGCTTGTAGTTGGAACATGAACAGCCTAGACATCGAGACAGAAAACAATGAGGGCGGTTGATTGTGAAGTCGTATGCCTATCCACTAAACCGCAAGAGCTTTGCGAAGTTGGTCCTGAGGTGTCACATTCCAAAAAAAAAGATGGGTGGGAGGGGCGGGAGGGGGGTTGAAGATGCAGGGAAGGCCAAGGACGAGAGGGCTAAGGGACTGGGAGAGGAATTTGGTGAGTGGGCGAGAGGATGAGGATGAGGATGACAAGGGAAGGGTGAATTCCCACTCGCACTCGCACTCTTTTTATTCTTATCGTCTGGTTTTGACCAAAAAACAAGAAAAATCACTCTCGTACTCGTCATTGTGCTCTTCGTCGTCTTTGTCTTCATCCTTGGCCTCGTCCACATCATTGTCCTCCCGACATTTGTTTTCTAGAACAAGGAAAAGGACTAGTACGAGGACAACGATGATGAGGACCAGGAGGGCGACATCTCAAGGACGAGGGGAGGGCACGGACTACTCGGACATTGAGGACGAGAAGACATCTGCCTCTTCCTATCCGGTTGTCCTTCACCACTCTCTTGCACTCCTTGGTCACTCATTTGTTATTTTTGTCGCATCCAAGCTCCAACTCTGCACAACACATATGGATTTAATGCGTGTTGCACCTCACCATTGGATTCTGGTCTGGGTTTTGTTCTAGTTTCATTTTGAATTCCAAGCATATCTTTCAAGGTCTAACAAAATTCATCGTAAAATACTCCAAAAACCTGTCTACCAATGAGAGGATTCTACAAAAATGATTGACAACTCATTATGGTTATTCGAAGTCGGGCATGTTGATGTGGTGCTTCTTTAGAGCAGTTGACATGTTGGAGTGCCCTTTCACAAAGTGATAGATTTGTGTCTTGACATTTTTGTGTGCCCCTCCAAAAAGTTGATGCTTTTGTGTGGCGCATCACAAACTAGCCATTTTTGCATGCCCTTTTCATGCCTGAACCTTCATGTAGCTTCCATGTAGCTTCCTACTTAAAATATTTCTCATGTGGTAGGTTGAATTTGATACTCAAGATACCTTTGCATGCGCAATGTCTCACTAATATGTAGTGTGACCTGTAGGCTCATGCACGTGATTGTGCAACTGACGCACTTGGTGGATGTTGAAGACGTCGGGTGCTGAGTGATGGAGGGGACGTCATACCATTTTGAGAGACATCTCCTTGTGTGGAGTCTCCCACTTGGTAGCAGTGTGTGGCCAGCTCCATCGACAACAGCCACCGGTGCTTATGTCACTGACAGTCATGGATGACTGCTCTTGGTACCATAGGGCATGCCTACGCTTAGGCAGCCATAACTCTCTTACGTTTTTTTTTTTTTGGCCGATTCTCAGTGCACGACTGCGTTTGCAACGTGCATATTTTGGTATGCTCCAGTTTTCAGGAGAAAAACAGACAACACCCGGGTTAGGGGTTGTCGGTCCTCTGGCAGGGCTCACCAAAATAACCCCACAGGCCAGAAAATAGTGTACTTTCCTAATTGGCTTGTACATAGAGTAACAAGCCTCATAAAAGTAAGGGTCTTGGTTAGAGTGGGAGGGTTCTCCCACCACACTTCGTTCTTGCTGTTAACTTAGTTATTACTCACTTTCAGCTACAGGTTTCGTGCAAAGTCTTAAGTCCAAGTTATCCCTCAAAGCTAAGCAGCCAGTGCTGCTCAGACGCTAAGTCTGAACGCAGCAGGTCACACACTTCAATCCAATTTCTTGAGGCAGCAGAAAATGGTTTTTTCTAGACTAGTACAACACCGTTTCGTTCTTTGTATGAAAACCATTGCATATAAGATGTAGCAAACTATGCTGCAACAAAAACGTATTTGTGCAAGTCAACACCCCATACGTACCAATGCGGGGGAAAATCTATTGGAGTTTTCTTGGCAGAGAAATACTTGCCTGGTAGTGGCTTCAAAATGCTCCTGATGCAAGGGGAATTCTGTAGAATTTGTTTTTGCAACATTGACCCCACGGCGGTGGGGTCAACTTCTAAGAATCTGGAAGGATTAAAAAAAAGGTTGGACTCACGCCGCTCACTTGCTTTCCACCATGCGGCAGGACGAGCAGCAGCATGAAAACAGCGGCAGGGCCCAATAAAAAGAACAATAGAAATAACAACAGTCACGTTGCTGCCAGAGCAGCGTGAAGTACCAGCTGCAGCATCGCGGCAACGCAGTCAGAGAAGCAGCAGCGGTGATAACAACAGGTTCAGCAGTAGAAAAAATTGCAGTAGTAACAACAACCAGCAAGATGTAGTAGCAGTAGCACCAACAGCAACATCACGCGGTGAAAGCAACAGCTCCACGACGAATGTAGCCGCGATTGAAGCAGGTGCCGCAGAAGCTACAAAGAAGCTGTGCATTCTTTTATGCAGCTTTGACGGGCTACCAGCCACCATTCATTTGCAGAAAACGATTTTGGGCATATCAGAGAATTCAATGAAAGCGATACCTGATAGCTTATGGGGTATTTTTAAAGAAAAAAACGAAAGGCTATTTTTTTTCTCGTTTCAACTCGTCCACGAACGTGCTTTGTGATATTTTGGACAACTTTCACTGTCCCAAAATAGCAAACACAGTTTTTGACAGCGTCCATTGCCCGATACCATGGTCAGACCGGGTACTGCTGGTGCGACACAGTCAATCTCTGCCACTGCAACGCCGCCATCTGACCCGGTTGCCGCTCTTCAACGCCAGGTTCATGGCTTGTGCAACCTCCTGGCCACACTGTTGTCTGATAAAATGGATATATCCACTCAGCAACCTCTCCCTGGCCTGCCTCGTTTGACGGTCTCTGCTGTAGTACAGGCAATAGCTAAGCAGCAGCAACAATAGTCTGCCTTCAGTGTCCTAGGTTCTCCAAGCAGTGTAGCCAGTACTCAACATAGGCCAAAGGATTTTTAGATACCACCACCCCGCCTTAAGGTGGGTCTGTTTTTTCATCTCCGGAGCTGTTGTTTTGCCTATGGGCTTAGGGTGAGGGTCTCTAGCCCTACTACATCCTCAAGTATGAATCTTCCACCCTCGAGCAGTCGCTTGACGCAAGCTGTGTAATTAGGATCCTCGTCTTCGTCGCACCGAAGAGTGATCGCACTGATCTCAAGCCCTTCATTGGCAATCCTACTTACGACACTTACCTTGATCCCCGTGAGGCATGGAGTACCCTCACACATCCTTATTGTGCTTCTAGCGAGGCCATCATCAGTCACCTTTTGAGGAGCTTCAGCGACCTCAAGATGGGTGACTTTGAATCTCTCACCCCCTTTTGGCACCACATGCGGGATCCTCTTCGCCGGCTCAGCAAGGCTGGTCCGCCTCCACTATCCGCTCTCCTCACCATCAAGAACGCTGCAACTTCTGACCACACAAATATCCTTGTCAACTTTGATCTCGAGATCTTCGAGGCCATGGCGTCCCAGGGCACTCTGATGTCCTGGTTCTATTTCTGGTTCTTGAATTAGGAGGAGTTGATTCAAGGAACTTGCATGCATTGTAGAGATATAGAGGTATTAGCAATAGTCAACTCTTCTTCTCCTACGTCTCTGTCATCTGGAATCCCTGGTGCCGCCGGAGCCACGCGTGGTGCTGCCCGCGGCAAGGGGGGACGTGGGATGAAGTGATGTCACCGATGTGTTATATGTGCCTGGCCTTGAGCTCAGCCTTCTGTCTTTCACTACTCTCGATCACATGAGCATGGACGTTCTACACTCCCTTGGCATTAGAAGTGTAACTTTTGGTTCGTCTGGTCATTGTGATATTGGATGCAGAGTCTCATGATAACTTGTGGTATGTCACTCATTTTTCTTCTATGTGCTCAACCCTGTCTTAGAATGGTACGAACATCTTTGTCACAACCACTGTCTCTGCATCTTACTCACCACCTACATTGTTTCCTGTGTTACGCACACGACTATGCCATTCTTAGTATGCTCCGCATGCTGCCTGCCCTTGGCCTCGACCCAGCCATCTTCCACTTGCCTTGCAAAGCTGAATGTATCAACTCTGCTCAAGGTAAGATGTACAAGTTCTCATATCCTATTTCTTGTTTCGGAGCCTCCCACCCACTTTCGCTGGTCCACTTTAACCGCATGAGTCCCTTACCTGTCGAGTCTATTGCAGAACGTAGTCATTACGTGCTTATGCTCACTGACGATTATTCTTGCTTTTGGTGGGTGTTCTTCCTCCGGCAAAAGAGCACTGCAGTGCCTGCAATTCGTGATTGGTTCCTTGCCCAGAGTGCGAGTGTGGTCATCTCCTTTGTCGCTTCCATTCTGACCAAGGTGGTGAGTTTATGGGGGAGGGCAGATGCTTTCCTCAGGAGCCGGGGCATTAGACATGAGACCTCTGCGCCCCACACTCCGGAGTAGAATAGTATTTCTGAACATTGGAACTACACCATTCCTAATGTGGTCCGTACTATGCACATCAATTCACGTCTCTCTGTGTGTTCTTCTTCGAGGGCATGTCCTACATGACTTGGTTTTAAAACAGGGTTCTCCATGGTCCCTTGCACCGTCCTCTCACCCCCTACCAGTTTTGGTATAGCAAGCACGTACATCGTTTTCCAGCACGCATCTGGGGTTGTGTCGCCATTGTCTGGCTGCCGGAGGACCTGTAAGACTGCAAACTGGCTTTCTGGGGTCATCTATGAACCTTTCTTGAAGTGTCTCTTCATTCAAAGGCCTTTCAGTTGTGGGACCCTCTTTGGCTCCATATCATTGAGTCCCGTGACAAATTGTTCTTTTAGGAGATTTTCCACCTAATCTCCTTTTTTTCCGTGCCGGGACCATTCTCTGCCTATTGTCACCGCCGCATGGGGGAGATTATGTATCAATGTGCGACGTTGCTCCCCGCCTTTCAATGTCCAGATTCCCTCATTCCACCGTGTCGCCTATTTTTCCACACACACCAAACACCCCCACCATAACATAGTCCCCATTTGAGTTTGTTCTTCCAGCTATTGACCATGCATCCCTGTCCACATCTTCGACCACTGACTCCACTGACTTGGCAACTGAGTCCTCTTTGTCGGCTTCCGATTACGCCACCTTGGCGACAGAGTCCGTCACTCCAGTTGCTAACTCATTCGACCGTTCCAACACTTCTCCAACTCCTGATTTGGTCACTCTAGTGGAGCGACCCATTGTTTCCTTGCCTCCTCCAGCCCGGTACGTCCACTCCTCCAGTGTTGATCTAACATACGCACTCCTGGTGGTCGTCTTTGTCTACGTACCTCAACACCTCCACATGGCATATGGCGTGCCATTAAACGGCCATTCCCGGCCACTACCCTCCATCCCACACCATCATCGGACTCTGTGCTGAGTACGGATCTAGGGACAATGGCCTTGGATCTAACAACCCTTGCCAACGTCACAGCGGACCTCCACCCGCTTGTGCTGTAGTGGGCCTTGGCACTGCTCGTCATTTGAGAGTCAGATTGTATTTACAGGCACCCAATCCACAGAGACTCCGTGAGGCCAGAGTTGTACCTGAAGATGCTGAATGGGATGTTGCTTGCAAGGATGAGCTACTTGCCATAAATGTGCATGCTTTTTACAAGCTGGTTGACTCGCCCCCAGGTCGCAAAGCCATTGCGGCCAAATGGGTTTTCGTCCGTAAGATGAAGCCAAACGGTATCCTGGAGAAGTACGAAGCCTGGCTCATAGCCAAGGGCTTTGTACAGATACTAGAAGTGGACTTTGACAAGGCTTTTACAATTTTTGGGTGTTTCACCACCAGCCGTGCGCTCTTTGGCATTGTCGCACAGCATGGCTGGGAGCTTTACCATATGGACATGGGCAATGCTTTCTTGCATGAAATTCTTGATGGTGAGGAGCTGTACATGGTCTAGCCCCCTAGCTTTGAAGATGGCATTGGTTGTGTTTGGTGACTGTGGAAGGTCCTTTATGGCCTGAAACAATCACCTAGGTGCTGTAACACAGAGATCAGCTGCACCCACTTGAAGGGTAGCCTGGTGCGTAGCACCGCAAATCTAGTCCTCTTCTTCATGCCAGTTGACACCAACCCTTTTTACTATGCTCTTCTATGTGGATGATCTCCTCATCACGTTGCCTGACCTCGCCGATGTCTAGAGAGTGAAGGATCTTTTGCAGACCACTTACAATATGAGAGACCTTGGGCATGTACATGCATTTTTGGGCATGGAGTTGGGGCGCAATTGCGCCCATGGTGTTCTACGTATGCACCAGACAGCTTATGTACAAATTTTAGCCGAGCGCTTTTCAAATCTTGGTATACGATGATTTCATAGGGTTTCCATGGGAATGGAGATGTAAAATGGAGAGGGAGACAGAGAGGGGGAGAGAGAGAGAGAGAGAGAGAGAG